>JAZGTK010012114.1:0-15132 GCA_036877625.1 Ambastaia sidthimunki
CAATATCAAATGTGAATAGCACAAAAACACCACAATACATAAATACTGTGCAATAAAACAAAACAGTACAAGCAAAACACTGAGGACAATGGCATGTATGGGTTTTTTATAGTTATTTGGTAAGCAAATTGCATTTTAAGAAGTGTTGATGTAGTCTTAGACAGTAAATAAAGCAAAAGGCAGATATAGTTTATGTGTTGTTGTTTTAAATATTGTGCTTCTGTTTAAAATTTCAGCATCATAATTCTGTCATGAGCCTTTTGAATTATTACTGCATTAAACTTAAAGACTAATAAAAAGGTTGTTGTATCTCCATATACTTTGCATTTGTCTGACTGTCTGTTTATTGCAACTATAATAATCCAATAAACCTGGTCCATGGGTCGTTATCCTCCAATCCTATAAGACCAGCAGCTGTCCCACAGCACATAACATGTCTTTGAAAGCTGGATTTGACACAAAGGCAGCGCTGTTCAAAGATAGGCCGTGATATATCGGCTCACGGAGGCGCAGCGTCTGGGCTCTCAGTGCCGTCGTTGAGTGACAGGTCAGTGTTGAGGTGGTTGATCTCCAGGCTCTTAGAAGACTCCCTCAGGAGGCTCTCAACTTGGCGGAACACTGAAGCCTCCCTGTATTTCTGCAGACGCCCAAGAACCTCCTGCCCAGAGAACACCAAGCATCCAAAATCTCACAGTCAGACAAATATTACTTCTGCCCTATCAATCTGATCCCGCAGCATCTGCCACATCCCCTTGAATTACTTGGCAACAACTTCTGAAGACTTGAGGGGCGAATATGTCAAAACAAATGAAACTTACATCCTCAGAGAAAACTCCTGGGCTGGGCTTCTGAACCCTTTCCAGCAGAAGACCATCAAGAGCTGTGTCATCATCTGTCCTTCTGTACTCCGTACCAGGATTATGTCCCAGTCTCGCATGAAACAGCTCACTTAGGCCAACCTGTAGAACCTGAAACCAGATAAAATACAGGAAGTACAGTACAGGTCTTGAAATTTGCGCTAGCTTCTAATATCTGAATCGTGAGTCAATGCTTTTCAGTAAATCAGAGGAAAACCATTTTCTTTGTTTACAACACAAACTAATCTGGAACTCACTGACTCAAAAAAAACAGTTTTAAAATAATTTTGAGGATTCCAGGATATCGTTTGTGTTTCTACAGAAGGGAAAATATTTGGATTGTTCTTTAATTGAACATTCTGGTAGTACATTCCTTCCAGTCACTGTCAAGCTGTGCTGGTGTGTGAAGGTCACATTTCACACCTTGTAGAAGGCTCTCTGGAAGGCAGGAGTTGAGTCGGTCTTCATCTGACCAGTGGATATGTGAGCAGCACAGTGCATCAGCAGCAGAGAGAGGCCGCCCACCGACTGCAACCTTTGAGTACGAACAAAAAGAGTTCTCTTTCCCTCCTGAAGACACAGGGAGTGCTAAGTGAACAGGGGTTTGTATAACAGAACACTAAGTGTGCTTAACATGAATTAATTATCACTTAGTGACTGACAAATGAGAACATTTAACCTTATCACAACCCTGCTAGCTGTAAAGCCAATTAAATTACAAAGAAAAGTGGCACCAATTATCACAAGTACGTTTTTTTTAAAAGTTCTATAAATTATTAATAACTTTATTAGAATGTATACTGTATTTTACTGTACTGCATATATATTATATACTGTACTGTATTTATACTGTATATGTATTTATATCTTGTGTTATATGTATCAATATATTTAAATAAGTAAAAGTTTCCCATAAAGTTTTGAGAAATGACATTTTTTCGCTTATGCTGATGTTTTTCTGATATACAGTTGGGACAGGACAACAGTTTTTAGAAGCATAACAAAAATCCATTTTTGATTTTATGAGGTTTTTAACAATCCACATGAAAAAAAAACACCTAACTTTTTAAATGAATGGATCTTTAAATACCTGATAATAGAAGGAGTTGCGGAAAGCATTGCTGTTGTAATCATTCAGAGGAAGACTGGAGGCCAGTTGCAGTTTTATTGCTGGTATCTGTGATGGAGAAATCACAGTTATACACAAACTTCAGGCTGGATGTCTATATAGCCACTGCAGCAAAACTGTACCATTCACTAAAGACCTATTAGAAGACAACATAAAAGCATGTGAGAGCGAAAATAACAGAGATCCAGACCAGTTTATGCGAGTGAAGGTGTTGGAGAAGAAACTGTCCATGCTGGTAGAGCAGAAGTTCTCGTGGGTTGAGGGCATCACAGCTGACTTTGATCAGCTCTTCCTCACACCTCCACTGCGCATCCATAAAGTCCATGAACGACTGTCCTGCTCCTGATTGAAACAAACACCAGCGTACACAAACACTAACACATGCAATACAGCATTTCAGCACATCAACCTGTGATAACCTGTGATTCATTAATTACATTTGCATGTGTAATCAGGCTGCAACACTGCCCTTAAACCTCATAAACGTCGCTAAAAATAAAGCTGTGATCACATACAAGTTATTCCCCCCTGACATGTACGTGTTGGTTCTCATGGCTTGAAGTCATCTACTGCTACGCTAATGACTTTGCAGTTCTGATGAGTTTGGATTGCACGTTTCAGTGGTGATAATTATATCCTGACCTGAGGGCTGGATCTTCAGCAGGCCTCTATCTCGGGCACAATCCCTGAGCTGTTGCTCCACTTCCTTGATCAGCTGGAACAGAGGAGATAACGCTAGAAGACTGGACCAGTCTTCCTCTGCAACCAAAACAAATGCTGAATATCAATACAGGGCAGTCATATAAGGAAAAGGAAAGGTAAAATCTTATAATGTTACATGTTGTTATATTTTTTATTAGATTTTTTTAAAAAATGGGACAATGTTCAAGTGATGCTAGGGTGTTATTAATGGTTTTTATCACGTTGCTATGTGGTTGCTAGGGTGTTCCGGGTGTTTTCTAAGCCATTGCTAGGACGTTATGAGTGGTTGCCTACTGTTATGAGTGTTGTTATGACGTTATGAGTGGTTGCCAATCAAATTCAGAAGAGCTTATCCTCAAGTTTCTGATTTTCTGGTCCTTATATATGAATTGAGGTGTTCAAACCACTCGCCCAAATATGAACAACAATAATAGTGATGCTTACCTTAGCAAGCACCAATAAAAGCCTTCATGTCTATTTGGGTCATGTGACCCATAACTGATCTTGACTACATCACCAAATGATTGTTTTTCAGTGCCCAAATACTGTTCTTCTCTCACAAAAACTTGACCTTTGAGCTTAACAGTGGGTATGAATTTGGAACACATACTAGTTTCATTCACAGCTCTTCAGTTAAAGGTTCTGACCTGACAGTTTTGGGATACTGATGTTCACAGGCAGGCCAGGTTCCTGGAGAGACTGGACATCTGAATGGAAAACGAGAGAACATTATGTCATGATCTGAAAAGAGGAAGCTGGTAACATCGCTGACTGAAGACAGCTTTACCCTGGCTGTGGTTCAGTGGGGTTTTATCCTGCTTCTTCTGTGTATATGACATGTTCGACAGAGGAAAAGGGGCCATTGTGGCATTCGGTTCACTCACAGACGAATCCTTTACTTGATCTTTAAAGGACTGCGTTGAGACGCCTGCACAGCAAGGACACAAACGCAGCAGTGAAGACTGACAATCTCACTGTTTTTAGTACACCAGCATTTATATACACCTTTAACAACAGACACTGATTCTGTCCACGCTCTGGAAATGGTGTCCCGGTCAAACGCCTGCTTTCCCGAGGGATCTGAGAAAGATTTTAATAACAGTATAAGACAAAGATACAATTACCATTTGCATAATCGTAGCACGATTGAGGACATTATACCAGAGCTCTGCTGTGGTCGAGTGCTGCTCGGCTGGCCAGGTGCTTTATTTTCCCTCAGAAGCTGAATGAGTCTTTCCAGCAGAGGAACAATTTTCTGCTGAGTCAGGGATATCACCTTCAGATGATGTTTGACACCCCCGGATTGCAGCATATTGAAATCTCTATACCAAAATGTGCCAGACACCAAGGACTAGATAGAAAAGAGTCATTTCAGTACACTCTCCACAGGAAAACAAGGTGTAAAAAAACAGTTTGTTAATTCCCAAGCCATACAGAAAATCTCCAAACAGCAAACACCTCCAAAGTAAACCAAGGGCATCTCTGTACAATTATCGGTCAGCGCCTGAGGTTCGGCGCACAGTTGTGTGCTGTGTGTTGTATATTGTATGTCTCGCCTCCAGCGCATTACCTGCGCTGTGTCTGCATGCAGTTGGCAAAGCTGACGGTCGCCGTGCAGAGATGAGAGAACGGCATCCAGCTCGGCTTGTTTCTGCATTAATTGCTCCCACAGTTCCCGCGCTCTCAATTTCCCATCCTGCCATAATCACAAGACACGGCCGTGTTATTCACCCCGGCCAAACACTCATCAAACCAGAAAATAGTTACGGATGCAAAGCCAGAATATTAGTAATCAAACCAATTGTAACGTGTAGCAGAGAAATATATTCAGGTGTGAGTGTATTGATCTGCTCATCCAGCTGTTTAACAATCATTGTGTTTATGAACACAATAAACTGCTCTCTATATTTCTAGTATTTTTATGCTACAGTACACCAGTTGCATTTACAAGTTACGAATAATAATAATAATAATAATTAATACAGTAACACACAGTGACAAAGATCTGGTTTATTTAGACTCTTGCTTAATAGTTTATTCTGATGAGGAAAAATACCTCAATAATCTCAAATTACAGTTTCAGATCTCAGACAAAGTGATCACGACACCTTAAAAAGTTGTTTTTTCTATTTTAAAACCTTGATTTTTCTATTTGCAGCTGAAACAAATTGCTCAGATTTGCCAAGACACAACAGTCTGCAATGAAAAGCCAAGGATTACAATATAAACCCTTCTCAAACATTTCCCGCCAAATTCTTCTAAGACCAAATATCACAATATCACACAACAAGTGTCTTATTTGTCTCTATTTGTACTTCTCTGCTGACCGGATTCTGCACTTCCTGTGCTGACAGCTGAGCCTGGTTCCTCCTCAATCTCCCCACAGACACACTCACTCGGCTGAGCACAGACTTCAGCTCCGTCTGCCAGACACACTGCTGTTCCCACTCCTGCTCATCACCTAAACACACAAACAAACAGATAGAGGAAGTTGTCGAAATTATTTGTCTATATTCTATACATGAGGATCACAAGTGCTGTTTTTTTGAGTCTTTAAAGCTTAAACGTTTGCCGCCCCAGCGGGATGCTAAGCGTGAATTTCTGACCTCCCGTGAGAGCGAGTAACACGTGGGCTGGTAGGAGCAGAGATAACTCAGAGATCATGAGAGCTTTTCTCTGGGCCTCATGCTGGGCAGCTTCCTGGATCTCTGCGGCAGTCTCTCTTAACTGCCTGTCTGTGTCTAGCCAGTCTATCTGTCTCACACACACACAGACACAGAGTTTCATTCAGAATGCATGGATGGTGGAAACCCTTCAGCCATCACGTTGACACCCAGGAAAATAAAAATAGACACTTGGTCAAAAGACTGGCATGTTAAATAGGCCACAGCATGAGGTGTCATCTCAGTGGAGTCGGCTCACACAGTCAGACTCTTGTAGAGACGAGGAGAGATGGCGCCTAACAGCCCTGTCAAAATCTCCCACCACCTCCTCTTCCTTAAGCATCTGTTGATGCCAGTAACCAGCCCGGGCGCTGCCTTCCTTCTGGAGAGCTTCCACCTGAGGCAACAAACTCACATTTAAACACAAATCCTGTCGAAACACCCCCAAGCAAAGTGAGTTGTTATGCAGTTATGGTTTGGTCCGACTTCACCTACCATTATGCTGTCTGGGTTTTCTCCTAACGCAAGATACTGGGAAACAGTCACAGGGGCCACGATCCGTTTCCAAACATCCAAACTGGCCCCAACTACAGGAGCCAGCACTCCTGTCACGGGGTCCACCGTCTGGGCTCCAAAGCGTATTGGAACCAGCCCTGAGAGCCGAAATATGCTCTGGGTTAACACGCACAGATTAATCTAACAGGATTTGGGCATTCCGGGTCAGCTCTATTACCTTTGCCATCTGCATCTTCCATGGTTCCTGCCAGAGGAACCATGCAGCCTGACACCCAGTCCAGCTGTGCACCCAGAACCGGGACATGCAATCCAGAGCCCCCAGGGTCAGGATACTCCAGGCCTGGTAGAGCTGGCAGGGACACCTCGGTGCCAGGAAGCTTTATCTCCCCTAAATAAGTGAGGCAAAAATGTGACTTTTATTCAACATTTAAAGAGCAACATTTAAATCTGTTTTAAATAGACTACTGGAATAACAGAACAATTTTGACCAGCAATATCATGACTATATCCAAAAGAAAACATTTAAATATACAATTAATATATTTCTAAGCTTTAGAGTTACTGATCTTCCAGTAAACTGTGATAAGTTAATACTGATGGTCATTTTTATTAAAACAAAATAAAATTAAACGAAATGCCAAAAAAATGATTTTAGCTTAAATTGGTTTAATAACAGCCCCTATTAATTTATCATTGTTTGACAGAAAACCCATAGTTACTGACATTTTGGCAGAAACTATGGTTTCCACTGTAACTTTTCCCTAGTGTTATTATGCATTATACAAACTGCATATTAAAATAATGTACTGATCAAGAGATCAGAATAAAAAATGCTGTTGCAATGAGCTCCTACAGAACTCACCCACACTACCTCCGTTCTCAACCACACCCTTGGCCCACTCCTGCACGGCCTCCAGGCGGCTCAGAAGCTGCAGAGCACAGTACTGGCTGCTCTTCCAGGCCTGCTCCAGCTCAGATGTTGCTGCTGACAGTTTATCCAAGTCACCTTGGAGATCTGCAGCTCTGGAGCTCCAGTCCTCACTGCATCTCTGTAGGAGCGCCACCAGCGGTAAGCAAACACCAAGAGCCTGGCTGTCCAGCAGAGCCTGAAAACCCCCCGCGTGTGGCACCACCTTCCCTCCCCTCATGCTGCCTCCACCAACCCGCACCATCCTTCCACTTAAGGGCTCGATAAAGGACTCACCCAGCAGAAGTCCTCCAACAGGAAGTACAGCACCTGGGAGAAGACAGTTATCAATCAATCGACATGTCCCACCCACTCTTCTCGCTTTGATAGAAAATACATCCACACTGAACAGAGAACTGTGATTTTATCTCATTAAACAAACTAGATAAACACGCAAATCCATTTTCACTGAAAAACACTGAAAAAAGGCTACAAAAATCTGTTCACTGTGAAATGCATTTGTGCTTTACTAACCTGTAAGTGGATCGAGACTGACCCCTGTTATGAGCATCAAGCTGCCAGTACGTGGATCCAGCATTGGGGAGCCAATCTGAATTGGCCGCTGAAGGCGTGAGAGAGGACATGTGTGCACACCGCCTAAAGGATAAACCAGTCCTGTTTTGGGGTGGATGGTGACTGCTAGAATAGGGACCAACACTCCGGAATCATAATCACACATAAGCCCTCCAAGCACCAGCCTTTGACCCGAACGGAGTCCTCGCAGCTTGGAAGCGGCTTGGATTTCTGCTTGACGGGATGAAGGGTACGGAATAAAAGGCAGAAGGGGCGATTCCCATTTTCCCACCTCACCTGAGGAAAGAAAGACCTTTAGCACTTAATCAAACTTTTAGTAAGACCTTTCACATTCGTGACTCACCTACACAAGCATCAGCCGTGAAGACAAGGGTGGAGGTAGCTGGATCAAAGCCCACATTCCCGGCCACAGGCAGGAGTCTGCCAGTTTGGGGGTGCAGAAAGAAGTCATGGGGCACAGGCATGCTGTGCCCACTGGCCAGTAACATGTGGGCATTAGAGGTGGGCTGAATTAGGCCAGTGGAGGGGTCTACACGAACAGCATCAGAAGCCCTAACAGACCCATCAGGAGCTGGGGAAGAATAGAGAGTGAATTATTTCTGTGCTTCCTCTGACTTTAATCAATCAGTCATGCCACAGACGTGCCAAGATGAGCTATAGAAGCCATTTATCAGGATTTGACTGCCAAACATGTGTGCAATGTTGTGAAATAGCTACACCTAGTGGCCAGTTTTTTCCAACTCTTAACACTAACTTCTGATGAAGTTCCACTAGGTGGCAAAATTGTACTTACTGTGACTTAAAACATTAAATTAACCCGTTATTAATTTGCCCTTATAGCACTTTTTGACCATTCAGGAACTGAATATAATATAATAGTTTTAATAGTGAATTAATATAGTAGTTTTAGATCATTGTGGTAAAGGTCTTACCGATGATGTCTTCTCTGCTCAGAACTGACCCACTGGCAGGGCACAATAACTGTGCTCCAGTGGTTTCTTTAAGCACAGCCCAGGCCCCCTGCCTCTGGCTCTCCACTGATACTATTTCAGTCATCTCATCAGCCAACACAGCTGTTCGCTCTAGAACACTGCAAAGTACAGTACAATCATTAGTGAGGGACTAACACAGACAGTGTTTATTATTATAATTGGTACTACAGTAAAACTGTGATAATTTTGTATTGGCCTCCACTGTCAGAAAGCTGAATATAAAAATATAGAATATAGAATTCCATTTTCTTTTATTATGGTTTGCACTACGGTATTTAGAAACTACAGTAGGTTTTAAGAGAGCACAGACAGTGAGGTTGGTCTTTAAAGTATCTATTGTAACATACTGTTGTTTTATGTGTTCATCCCAAAGTGAGGCCTGGCCCTCAGCGAGCAGTCTCAGAAGTCTTAGGCTCTCTCTTAGTCTTGCTCTAAAGTTCTTCTGCGTGGTCTGCTGCGCTTTCATCTCCACCCGCAGGATCTGAAGCTGGCTGTCTAGCAGCTGCACCAGCTGGTTCCCCAGTGCTCTTCTCCGGACCATCTCCTGCTCCACCTGTCTCTCCAGACCTTCAGTTTTACCCCTCAACATCCTCCAGCCAGGGTGGAGCTCTCTCAACTTTCCTATCACCCCCTGGTAGAGCAGCTTCACCTGCAGACATCAACGGAATGTTTTCTTTAGTGGAGCAGGATGACAATGAAACACTATTCTTACAACTCATCCCACAATTTAATCCCCACACGTTGCTCTAGGGAAGTAACAGCTCTGCTGTACTGTGTTATAGTCAATAGGGCAACAGGAGAGACTTTTAATTAGTACTAAGTATTGCAACAATGCTATTCAATATGGGTAAATATTGCTTCACGAGGGTGATATCTGAAGCTTTGAGGGTCATGAGGTGGGCTGTTCTTCTCATGAAGTCTCACCTCTCCTCTGAGCTGTCCGAGACATGCTGTGACGGACACACTGTGCTTGAGCAGGATGTCGTAGAAGGTGCTGGAACTGAAAGCTTCGAGATCCACTTGCTCTTCGTAGTCCCAGAACTCATTTGACACCAGAGCCACCGCTGTGGGCGATGAGAACACAACATGTGGGAATTCTAGCTCCGAATGAAGCTAATACAACACCAGAGAAAAGTCAGAGATGTCACAGCCCATAAGTCATCTGACAATCAAAGTCAAGAGCCATTATTAGCAACTGTTTCTGGTAGAGTCCAAAATTATGGAAATTCCCTTATGAATTACACTGTGTGAAGGTTAAATGACTTAGTTTACTAAAACTGTCACTAATATAGACTGAATTCTTGGTAATTTCAGAGCAGATAAGCAATCTTGGCAACAGATGCTGTAAGATGAAGATGTCACAAGTTGACAATGCTACTTGAACCAATTAAACAATATCTTGGGGCAGTTGTATTTCTCTTTTGTAGTAAAGCAGATAGGGGATTTCTCATAATTTGATAGTGTTCAAAAAGCAATGAACGTCTGGAAACCATGTTTGTTCACTTACAAACATGGCATCTATAACTGAAACAGTGTTAGAAATGTTACCGATATTATCAAGTGATATTGCTATTCGTTGATAATTTATGTAAATATTAATTTATGTTATGTAATTTATGCAGAACTTTATATAACTTTGTGTATTTGCTTTCCCAAGTATATAGTCATATTATATTTACTTGAAAGTGAGGTATCATGGTCAACATGCCTGGAATCTTTTAGGGTCAAAGGTCATCTTGTGGAAGCCCCTGCAGGACTGATATTTTGTAAGAAAGCAGTTTGTACTGTATGAGGTGTACGTATTACCTCTCTGTGCTGAATCCTCTGTCAGCCCCACCTGCAGATTTCGATGCATTTTTTGCACAGCCACCACCCTGGAGCCTTTAGATGAATAGTCGTCCATGTTGTACCTGAGCTGCTGGTCACGGTAGCTCGCCCGAGTTGGCAGTTTTTCAGGCCAGCCATATTTTTTGAACAGAATCTGTGAGGACACAGTGTTCAGTCATTTCAATAACCATTGTGCATGTTATAATCTTACTGCAGGTTTTTGTATCACTTACCAATATTATGACGCACAAGCACAGGACTGCCACAGCTCCCACTAGAATTCCACCAATCATCAGCCAATCCGGCCGGAGTAGCAGCTGGCGCCTCTGAGCGATGCCCATGCGAGTTAAATGATGTGGGTCAGAAGGGAAGAAAGGCCCGGAGGCATAGCATTCTCCTCCAGGAGGCACGACTTTCACATACTGAGGAAACCAAACAAGGATATTTAGCGATACATGAATGGCTTCAACAGAAACTAGATTTTATTAAAAAATTCCATGCAATTCCATGCAAAGGTCACCACCACAATGCTAAAGTGCTGGGGGTGGTTGCCAAGGTGTTGCTATGCAGTTGATAAAGTGTTCTTTATGGTGTCATTATGTGGTTGCTAAGGTGTTGCTAGGTGGTTGGATGCTCGTCCTAGTGATTAATGCCCACCCTTTAATCTCCATGATTTCTGTTTCTGATTTACAGTATAATCTGGATTCAGAAATCTTTACCATTGGTGTACGTGATTTTTTTTCATTGTCCATCAAAAATAAATTGCCTTAGTAAGCACAACTAAAGACCTAAAAGAAAATGAATACTACAGAGTCTGTAATGAGACACTGTGAAAATCATAATACCATGTTTCTATGCTGGTGGCTGCTGAGTTTAAAGACATACACTCCGGGCTCATTGAGACTTATGGAGAACAGGGAATGGGCAGATTTGGCCAGTTTCTGGTCCTGTGCCAGTATTCTTAAGGGTCCCCAGTCAAAGGCAGCATTAGTGTTGTACAAGTTGTCTCTGTAAAAAATGGAGGTGACAATCAGGTAGTGAAGATGAACAGGCATCAAAAGAATGACATGACGGCATGAACCTACACATCATACTGAGGGTAGTGCTGTTGGGTCACAGTAAACAGAAGAACATCTCCTGGATGCAGACATGCTGTTGGGTTCAAGACTCCTCCTGGCTGCCTGTCAGATGAACTGAATGCTGAGGATCTGATGGACCAATAAGAGCCCCATTCTTCCTCTTTGTTCTCTTTCTTGATGTTTCCTAACAAAACTACTGGTTACGTGCTTGTAGTATAAACACATGGAAGAATTTTATAAATTAATACAATCTATATGTGAGCTTGTGTATATGTAGATAATCTGCTCTAATTAAAAAAATGTGAGAGGTATTTTTATTACGTTATATAATGTAAAGTTAATATTATATAATGGGATAATAATATCTTATAATATAGAAAATAATAGTGAATAAGTAAACAGATCTGAGGTTTTGGGCAAATTAAATGTGTGAGGTGTAAAATATTAGAAACATATTTCTTTTATATATTTCTCTTAAATATCTCTTATCTTCATTCCTCTATTAAAATTTATTGCAATCCATGGAAGAATAAATCAAATAAAACAAACTATCAAAATTACAATGAGGACAATCAGTCCTAAAGATTGGATCTAAAAACCAATTCAATTCATGGCCCAAGTATATATGATAGACTGACATATTACCTCTGTCCTCCTCAGCAACATTGAGTGTATCTAGGAGCTCAAAAGGGCTGTTGGTTTCCTGGCTGTGAGCCACAATCAACCTTCGGACCTCCACAGGGACAGAACTGAGCAGACCAAAGAAACCCGCCTCTGCACAACAGCAAACAGAGAGCCGTCTGTCGATACAGCGGCATCACTAAACCCTCTCATCTCCTGTGATTCTGACCACTCACCCCCTGTTTGCACTGTGTACACGGGCCTGGAAAAGTTCAGCTGCGTGTTGCATTCCAAGATCCCGTGTGAGTCCCAGTGTTTCAGTGCAGATTCCAGCATGCTTCCTGATGTGCTCATCTTCAAAGAAAACACAAGAGCACATTGGGGACAAATAGGTCAGGGTGATGTCTTACTGCTGTTGGTGCCAAACTCTTATTGTGCCCAAACGGGACTGTATTACACTCTTGATATCCCCTGCAAGTCCCTCACATTGTTTGCTTTGTTGTAAAGTCATCTAGTCATACTAGTTCTACATACATACCTCTTTGATGGATGAACAAAACCACGGTTGGATCTGTACAATGATTCTAACTATCGTATGCAGACGCCACTGATATGAAGTATCATCATGGGTTGGCACCCCTTTACTGACACCAATCCAGCTAACAGGGAACGTTCTCAGAACATTGGCTTGTTCTATTAAAGTTGTCTCAAAGTTAGGAAAAGTAGTTACAGTAACGTTAGTAGAACGTTTTTTTATGTCATATATATAGGCTGTATATATATTAAAACTTTTTAATAAGTTGTAAAACTTTTTAACCTTTTTAAAAAGTAGGTAGTAAAATGTTTTAAAAATATTACAGAATTAAAAAATGTTTTTACAACCAAGCAATAACATTAATAAAAACCTAGAACTTTCAAAATAACATTTTTTAACATTTTTGTTACTTAATGAAATTTTGGGGAACATTCCTACAGCCTAAAATAATAGCTGAGAAAGCATGAGATGGATGGACAGTAGGCCTGACCTGTTGATTAGACTCTGTGTAAAGCAGGTAAAGGCTTGCAGTGCAAACCAGCTGAAGAACTGGGCTCGGTTTATCCCGACACCAGCCCACACAGTCAACTCTCTGTGGATCAGGCCTGGACAGACCCTTGCACACACATAGGCCCAAGGATTCATCATAACCCTCATACAGCTCAGGAGATGGACACACCTGGGGAGATACAACACATGATATGACTCACGGGTCAACTGCGTCATTGGCCTGTGACTAATCAATGGTAAACACATTTGGAGGTAAACATGAGGCCCCCTGGCGAACGGTTGATAAGAGTTCACAGAAGATTTTATTTTACTTTGGGGTTTATTAACTTACAGGTCAACCCAAAGAAAAACATGTAAGATTGCATTGGTCTTCATTTATGAGCAAAGTCAGTGAGTTTTGTCACGCACCATTCATAAAATTTTGAATGGCAATGATACTGAATGGTCAGTATGTCATCATCACTGTGCAAACAAGTTGTCTATATGAATGACGGCTCATGGGGGTAAAATTGGGCAGAATCGATCTGACACCTTCAAATAAAAATAAAAACAATAATACGTCAAGAGAGAAGAAAAATACTTTTAGTAAGAAGTATAATTATCTGTCTGAGTTGAAACAAGTTCAAGTTAAACAACATTCAGAGCATTGCACAGCCTTCTAAAGCCTGCAGAATATGAAGACATACAAGAAACAGATCATTTTAATCAGCAATATATTTAATTGGAGTTATAAAAGTATTTCAAACAAATGCCTTACACACCACATCATATAATTCTGATTATGCGTTCAATATTTAAGTTCTCTCACTTCCAAAATTCAAATTTAAACATTTTACAGGACACTCACCTGTTGGGAACAATACTGCTTCCATTGCTTATGGTCCAGACACTCCCCATGCTGGTTGCGTGTTTTTCCATCTTTGCAGATGTCATAAACTTTCAACACACAGGCCTCTCCTTTCTTTGCAGGCTGATATCCCAAAGTGCAGGGACACTGTCCATCACTAGCCTATTTTCAGAAAAGATGGCAGCCGGAAGGACAATAAATCCTAGTGCAAACTTATTTCCCTAGTGAGCAGTAAGTGATGAAAAGATTATTCAGCAGTCAGAGAAAGTGGTGCAGATCTGGCAACCAGACTCCCAACAGACTGAAACATGAGCATCTGCTAGGATGGAAGTCTGCAGATTTAGCTACAAACATACAGGAACATGTATATATAACATACACATGTAAACAATGCAAATCTAACATGTCTAAGTTCTCACCTGAAAGACCTGCCCCTCTTGCAGACATATACAGCTCTCCTGTCCAGACAAAGGCTGGTGTGACCAGGCCCCACAAGGAATGCAATTGCTCAAACCTTCTCTATGTCCATAGTGATGTGGTGGACAGCTAATACAGCTGTTTACTGTTGTGGCCCAAAAACTGGGCCCGAATGTTCCTCTGGGACATGGAACTGGACCCTCACCTCCTTCTGAGCAGTAAAAACCTTTGACACAAATCCAAATAGTTTTCTGATTGGCTATTCTTGGTCATTCCAATAACCAAACTTCAATGCATTTAAAATCCTTGTGCCTCAAAATAACAAGTTACCTGGTTTGCAGGAAGATCTTTTAGTAAGTCCCTGAGATATGTTCGATCCAGAAGTAGCCAGTCTTGGGGTGCAGAACCAACAAAGCAGGATAGACCAACAGAGGCTAACCCTAAATTTGCACATCATCTTAGCGTGCGGAGCTCGGAGACAAGGCACAGAGGAAGCGCTTTCACTGCCACGCTGAATGATTCATGACCATTCTGGAGATAAGGTATCACACATGCCAATAGGTAGAGATGCAACCTGATGCAAGCAGTTCAGATTACAGGCCGCTGTGGATCACAGTGAAACCATGAAACTGATTAATGATTTTAGCTGTGGTTTAGACGTCTTTCAGCACAACCTCTATTCAGTTGCAATTGCATCAGTCAGCCTGTGAAACCTATCAGAATTTTCACTAGTCTGCATTTCATAAAATGCTTTGGCAGGAATAAGAAAACATTCACACCCTCTGTATTCAAACAAACACAGGGCACTAAAATAACACCTTGTTTTTTTATATATCAGTACACTTTGATTCATTCTCATGATGAACCCTGTAGACAAAAAGCCCTTGAACGGCCCAGTAAACCTGTTGCGATATCTGGGTTAAAGTTGAATCTCTA
>JAZGTK010012115.1:0-15131 GCA_036877625.1 Ambastaia sidthimunki
ATGTCACAACCATTTTTGAATGACCCATTTTTGCACTTTAGTTTTGATAAATGTGTGCACTGATGAGAGAGCTTTGCACATGAGAGCTTGAGAATATTTTATCCTATGTCAAAATCCTTTATTTCAAAACAGCAGGAAAACTCCTGTTTTTCATGATATGTCACTTTTGTTTATATGCCATCTTGATATGAGAGAAAGAACTATCTAGAAAGATCTATATATCTAGTTAGAATAACACACTGCATTTATCAGGAGTTTGTCCTCAGACCAACTCTGTAATCCAAAACATTTGTCCAGTGTCGCTTGTAGAATGAAGAGCAGGCAGCTTGGCTGCCCCTCCAGCCTTCATAATGCGAACCAATAAAATCCAACATGTAAACAAACATTATTGCAGGTTGTTTTGGATAAATGGTGCAGGACCCCTAATGGAGGCCTGGATCAGGGTTTCTTAATAATTCTCAGGTTTCGTGTGGGGATTGTGGGAACGACACAGGTGTAGGTTCGGAAACAAATCAACAGTTAGGAAATGTTGAACTTTATGCTAATGTAGGTTGGAAAATCCTGGGCGGCAGGCCAAGACTGTGACATTCTGTAATAAATTATGAGCTCGTAAACATGGCAGGCCATAAAGTTACTAGTGAGTTCAGACTTTAAATCACATCATTACATGTTACTGTATTTAATTGATATTTCAAATGGCATATGCATGTTTCTTTGTGGCTGAACTGTGGCTGGCTGGATGAAAATGTTTCTAATTGATGCTATGTAAATGCTTTGGTTTGCATTTTTCCATACTGTAATCATGCATCTACAGACTTTATTGACCATGTATCTAAAGCAATCACAAACCTTATTAACAACCTTGTATGCTGTAG
This sequence comes from Ambastaia sidthimunki, assembly GCA_036877625.1. Taxonomy (NCBI): domain Eukaryota; kingdom Metazoa; phylum Chordata; class Actinopteri; order Cypriniformes; family Botiidae; genus Ambastaia; species Ambastaia sidthimunki. The sequence goes on from JAZGTK010012115.1 coordinate 876, forward strand.
ATTTTACAAACACACCCCACTTCAGTTGACCTCAGGCGTTTGGGGTGGTATTGAGCGAATTTCTTCCACACCAGTGGACATGTGCTGTTTAGTGTCAGAAACAACCAATCCCGTTCATGAGATGTATCACATGTCACGAATCAGGTTAGATAAAAAATACATCCAAAATGTGCAATGATTGACGGCCCCTGGGAGCAACATTGGCAAACACAGCTTGAGAACACCACAGAATGGAGTGTCATGCTATCACATGACCTAAACTTCAGATTAAAACCTCAACTGGTTTGCTGTGTTGCTCGAGGCCTGTGTTATACACTGACATGATGTTCTCCTGACTGCATGTTTGGGCTGGTGTGAATGAAGATCTGTAGAAGAAACAGTTTGTAGTTTCAACAAGCTAAGTCTTAGAGGCAAAGAAGTCATGCAGTTGTTTTAAAAAGATTGTGATCATTAAAGTGAATTTGTGGTATATTTTTTTGAGGTGGAACGACCTAAATATGGGCAAATGGAGCTGTTTGTGTAGCTTGGAGCGCTTTTTGACACTCAGTAATGGAGGCATGTTTGGGGTTGTTTAGCGTGGGAGTGTCCGTATGTGTCTTACAGTATGACTGTGATACTGAAAAAAGCAAAGTGTGGGAGAAAAAACACAGTTGGGTTCGAAAGTGGGGGGCAGGGATGGTAATTCAGAACACGTTTTTCTCAGATATGGGGGGTCTGGCAGTGAGGCGGGTGCATGCTAGTTGCTGGATTTAAATAAAAAAAATGTCATTCCACTGAACCCAAGTGTGGCTTCAGTCAGAGGATAGACATAAGTGTGGCTTCAAAGAGAGGATAGACATAGACAGTGGCTGGGTGGAGTTTAATAGAAATGAGTCACAACAGCCAACTATTTTGTTAATTAGTGAAGTCAACTAGTTTGTCTAGATTTTTTAACTAGTTTATTTTATATACAGCAGCTGGTAGCAATCCCTTTTGCTTAATTTAATGGCTCTTATAGATGTGTGTGTGGATGTGTATTGTAGGGTATTGTCGGTAAGTGGTTTCTGGCACCTGGTTTTTACATTTAAAAGTAATTTTGAAGACGCCACCCCCTCCACCCTAGGTGTTGTGCTACTCCAGACTGCACTACGCTTCACTGACACCCTCCAGGGGTCTCGCTGTCAGTTTTTTCTGGAAGGCAAGGCGTGTGCCCCACGGACCCTCATCTGCATTCCTGTCACTACTGATGGCCCTGACATAACACAACCAGAAAAACCAGCCACAGCAGACCCAGCAAACGGGAACTCAGACTACTGGCACTGTAGCATGGCCTGAGATCACCGTGCCAAACCCAGATGTGGAAAGCATCACTTCGGTTCGGACAAGCCATGGAGAAAGCGAGGAATGAAGCATCAGTTTGCAAGGCATGAAATGACTGTATGTGCTTTTCCAGCTTGGAAAACATTCTGCCAAAGATGTTAAACCAGAAAATCTAAAAGATACATTCAAGCATTTGTCAAGCAATTTTAACCAAATTGACTTTACAGTCCTTTACATTCCTTCAGTACAGGCATTCCATGGGAATCAAACCCATGACCGTGGCTAGTGTCAAGCTTTTCCAGCTACAGGAAGACTATCTGGCTAGATGCACCTTTGTCCAGGCCTCATGGAAAGTTGTAAACTACATTTGCCAAGACTCCTGCAATGCCTGTACTAGCGAGCCAAGGTTGAAGTTGACCTACAGCAGGTTTCTGCTTCCACAACTCTGTAGAGTTCCATTAGAAGCTCTGTAACCTAACACGTTCTGCCTGCAAATCATCAACACCTAACCAAACCACTTCCAAAACTCCAAGCGACACCATTTAGTTCATAAATATGTTTTGAAAGTGCATTTTCTTTGGAAATGAATTGCATAAAGAAGTTAATTGTAAGGGTTTTATTAATGTTAAATTGTCATATCCATTATGTTTAAGTTTGGCTTCTACATTTTCTTTGTAGACGTTTCATCCTGCAGGGTCTGATTAACATGGACCACTTCCTTGTGTTTCCATTCGTAAACATTCCTTATAATTAGTAAACCAAATTACAGCAATATTTTACAATAAGTTCTGGTCATGGATTGTTGATAATAATGAGATGTAGAGGGTGATTTTATGGCGGAGGGGTGACCTTTAACCTCTGGCTTATAAAAAAAAAGCATTAGTTTCTTACTGTTCAGTTGGCCGGGCCGAGAGGAAGGTCCTCCCTCTGATTAATGATCTGCCCAGAGGAGCTGAGCGAGATGAAGAAAAATAGCAGCCTAGTTAAATACAACTTACTAAAAACTACAGCTAGAGCCAAATTATACAGGAACAAATGGCAGGATGCCGCACATGCAGGGCTTTTAATAGATCCTGTACAAATGGACATTCCCAGGGGAAGAGGTTGCTGTTTAAGGTCATTAAAAACATTTCGGTTATGTTTGAGGTAACTTCAGAAGTTTTCCTAGGCATTCTTAGCAGAAATGAGAGTAGACACACATGAGAATATTGTTGAGATAATGAGAGTACATGTCCAATGAATGTTTATAGCATAGTTCAGATAACAGAGTCATATTAAACTCTCTGCACACTTTGTTTGGTTTCGTGGTCCTTTTGATAACAGTTAAAGCTATTGCTGAGAGCTCTGAAGCTCTATAGGAAAGTCCTGTAGCTTAATTGGTACAGCATGTTGCTGTCAACGTTAAGGTCATGGGTTCCATTCCCAGGGAATGTATAAAATAAAAGCAGGTGACTTCAGTAAAAGCCTCCTTTTGCTCTCCATTAAAACTCGTAGATGTCTAGGAGAAGCAACTGAGATATTGCTCAGAACTATTTTGTGATTTTTAAAATCTCAGCATAGTTTAGTGGTCGGGTAAAATAGGAATGTTTAGGCAATCAACATAACACTACATTTGAAAAAGATTTTTCCAGTGCGTATGGCCCTGTCTGCTTTCTGTATTCCCCAGTGTGACTGACTTAATAATGCAGTATGTATTTGTGCTGAACAAAAGAGAGTGAGAGAGTCTCTGTCACATTGTCTCTCTCTCCCGCGCTGTCATAGAGTGATTGGCTGTGTTTCCAAACAGCTGCGCATTTGCGTTTCTGTCTGTAGAGGTAGAGGACAGCGCAGCAGAGCGAGAGAGAGAGGGCGTACGAGGGAGGATTCCATTCACCATCCTGCGCTGCTCCCTGAACCCTCATTCCCGCTCACACTGCTGTGCAGGGATGTCTTTAATTGCATTCTGGAGGAATTTTCGTGCAGCTGGTGCTTTGGCCGTCAGGAACGAGTGGGAATTGTGAATGACTGCCTGAAGGAAGGAGGGATTTTAGATGGAGCAAACGGAAAAAGACTAGGAAAATAAATTCTTTTGGATGAGAAAAGGGGGTTTGGATTGCACTGCAAGCTGTAGCTCTTTTGGCATTTGTTCCCCATTGATAAGAGAGATCTATTCTTTTTTCCTTACACACTTTTTGCTACGAAGGTTCGACTGATCTGTGAGCTTGCGAGACAGCGTGTGTAAATAAAGTGATGTGTTTCTATTGGCTGGGCAGGCTGCCAGGAAGAGAGAACGAGACTGCTAGAGCGTTAGCCCTGAAGCTTTTGTTACGAGAAGCGCACCCCGAGTGACTCTGGAGACGGACAGCTCCTGCAAAGGCATTAGCACACAGACGAAAGCGAGGAGCTGCGTGTGCCAACCTGGAAGAGAGTTTGTGAGTGTGCGTGGTGCAGGGATGCAATTCAGACACCTCTTTGGAAAGACAAGGGGACGCTCTGGAGGAGTCCAGTCCAGTCAGACAGTTGTTTATCTTTGTCACAAGTGATAAATGTATCAGAGATATGCTCCCTTTTGTTCACCCAGCATGCTCCTGAACAGAACAACAGGACATTTATATGTGTAGTTTTTTTAAACTACACTTGAGTTTGAATCTGAGAGAAGAGGAGGATTTTTGGGATTTTTTGTTTCTCATATGTGCTTTATTTCTGCATGGTTAATAGACCCCTGCCCTGCACACGACAAGAGCAATTGATACTTGCTCTCCTCTGCGGTGTTCCACTTTTAAAACTCATTTGTTTTTGGGGCGGGAATCTTTTGTCTGGATGGTTCTGCACTAGTGGACTAAAGCTTTGTTGAGTTGATCTTTTGTCTGAATCTAGGGTTCTTCTCACGGTGCAAAAACCCTCAGCCCCCCCGACCCCTCTACACCCCCTGCCTTCCATCCCGGCTAAATCCCCTCCTTCCGTCTCTCCCGAACGAGTCTCATCATCTCCTTCACTCCCACACACCTCCTCGTCTTCCATCCACATGTCACCGAAATCTCAGAGCGTGAGAGTGTGCATGTGAAGCCAGAACCTATAAGCACAGATTAGGAGCGTGGAAGGTAATGCATCATTACCGGCACATTCAGAACCAAAAGAAGGACCCAAAAGCATTGTTAAGGGATTCCAAGGCGACCTCTGACTGCATGTGACTTGCATGTGCTTTTCTGCATGTGTGTGTGTGGGACTAACAGAAGAAGAGAGAGGTGAGAAAGTGACATGTTCAAAGCGTGATTGTGGAGGTGACATCATAAGGAGGGCAGGGGTGGCGGTGCGCCACATTTATCTGCGCTGATCATGAAAAAAACACGCAGCACCACTCTTCGCAGGGCCTGGCCCAGTTCCGAGTTCTCGGACAGGGCTTCTGAACGCAACCGATCACGGAGTGAGAAAGACTACAGACTCCACAAACACTACCCTAAACATTTCATCTCTCACTCACCCAGAGGACTCATGATAACAGGTCAGTCTGAACTTTACTGGCCAAGTGAAGCGTCATTCATTTGTGTATGTGATTTTTGTTCCTGAGGCTGATCACAGTCGCTGCTGGTGCAGCAGTTGTAGCTTTAATGAACTGGTTGCTTTCAGGTGTTTTGAGATAATTATGTCTTTTGTATGAGAGATGCAGGTCATCTATTTTTAGTCTTCACTTCATGCTGTCTGAACGTTCTGTTGCGTGCAAGTGCGGGTTGAGTATTTTGGGTCTGGAGTTTGTGCAAAGTGGTCACTCTGAGTTTTTAAGAGCAACATTAGTTTAGTTGATTTGGAATGCCTTTTGGTGGTTTTATATTCTGCACAAACCATGATTCAGTCTGGATTTTCATGTTTATTATGCCAGTTAATCACCTAAAAGCCCTTGATTCATAGTTGTTATTCATTTAACTGGTTCAACTGGTTAAAAAATACTACAATCAAACTATTGAAGTATGATGAAATATAATATTTTTTATTATTGAATTTAATTGAATTTATGCCCTGAAAAAAGTCTGTCAAAAGTATTATGTAAACATATTTCACAGGACTAAACATTTATTTTTGATGTATCTTTTATGTTGGAATTTGTAAAGATTTGGCAGCAAACAGCTGAAGGCAGAAAATACAAGACAGCTTAGAAGTACAAATAGTATTGTTAATGGAAACATTTAGGAATCTAAATCATTAAGACAAAATGGAATCAGAACCAGGATTGTGAAATTCCCTACAGTTCTCAAACCCACTGCCGGATATGCAATGACTCTTGTAACTTTATCATATTTAAACAGTTTTGATTACACATGCTCAGACCGTGATGGCTTACACAGCTTCAGACCCTTAAGATCTACAACAGGTTAAACTGCATCTCATATTTCAATTGGTTAATAAGGTTTTCTGTTGCATGTCATTATACCAAATCATTGCAGACAGTGCCCAGACCCAAACTCAAGGCCTGAAACAACACTGTCCTCCTATAGAAATATAAATACTCTTATTGCCTGTATGTCAGAACCCTCATTACCGCTGCTCTCCTCTGTGCTAAACAGAGGGTTTAGGAGGTGACGGCTGTGGATTACCTATAACAGTTCTATTAATCTGCCTCCAGCAGTCTCACCAGCACAACACAAGTCCATGAATAGATGTTCTTGCTCCCCCAGTGTGAGCCAGCAATAGGAAGGTGGTACCCTGGTCTGCTTCTGGCTAGTGGTTGATCCCCAAAAATATAATTGCCATCTGCAACTGGTGCAGTGGAATCTGTGGAAATGCATAGATAAGTTTAAATGTGCTCTGATGTTGGTTGTACTGTGAGAGGTTCTGATTTGAGGTAAAACTTTGAATACAAGCTGAATGGAAGCATAGCTAAAGCACATTGGTTTGAGGGGTAATCGTGTTTCCTAGCAACAGTGGGGTTCAGAGGTTAAAAGACGTGGTCATTGTGAAAACTGAGTGGCATGTGGGGCACAAAGCTGTAGCCTGAACTGCTGTGATTGGGGCTGAGGTTTATTTCTGCTTCATTAACTAGCGGGAGGTCATGGGTCAAAAACTTGGTTTTTGATGGGAGATGATCCTCATGTCTTCTGTTAGTTTACATTGATCTTTGGTTGTCAGCGGTTTTTGAAAACATAAGGAATCAAAAGAAACAGAAAGAATTTTTAAATTTAAACACAAAAGAAGCAGCTGTTTCATTCATTGTTAAATTCAATTTTGCAAATCAACCATCTTTCCACAGGCTGTCAAGCTCCAACATAAACAGAAAGAACAACGTAAACATCATACATTTGACTGGTACTATATTTCAAATCATCGAAAGTCCTTTGATGACTTTGTGAAAAACAGACCAAATATTTATGCTGTTAATCTCTGAAAATCTTTGATCTTTGATTTACCTGTCAAATCTAATTTGTGTTCCTTCAGTTTCAGATTGTTCTTCGCACACTTTTCATGTTTGGGTAACCCTTACCGTTTTTTTGAACTTGGCATTTTGGACTGTTTCACCTTCTCCAGTGAGGCTCTTAGAGAGGCTGTGTTTCATTTCATCTGCTCTCACGCAGGCAAAAAATGACAATAAACTGCTGTGGTTTGATATCATGGTCTACAGGAGTTCTTCAAACAAACATTGGATGTTATCAGTTAAAACTCTCAAAAAAACAAATCACTCAGTTCCTCACATGGCTTATGAGATATTTTTAGCGTGGTGGCATTGTGCTGCCGGTTGAGTAAGCTTGTGGACTGTACAGATCGTCTGGTCCTCTCGTGGGGGACTGTTGTTGTTGGGGGCGGGAAGGTAAAACTCAGCAGTAGTCAGTGAATGCTGTAGTTAGTCATGCTCACTGTGTAGAGATAAACAGTGTATGCTTAGGTTGACCCTGTGCTTCTCTTTCTAAGAATATACTTCTGTATTTCTTGTCAATTGTACCTCACGTATAAGTGCAGGTCAATGGGAAGACCGCGGAATGTAGTATCCACGCAAATGGGAACCCAATAGGATCTGCAGACAAGGTTGACAACTTACAGCTGCGGTTGAAAGGATTTGTGGGGTTTTAGATTTTCTTTGCAATTGTTTTGACTGGCTCCCCTAGGCCAGCCATATTTTTAGTGTCTCTTCACCAGTTTTATTGTATTCTCAGGCAAGAAAAGTTGTATAACAATTCTAGGGATTTTTTCTGTCGTGGGTGAGTTAGAAGAGAGATTTACTGTTCTCTTATCTGGCTATCAGTCAGCACAAAATTACACAAACTGGCTACAGGGTTTTTTCTGGAGGAGTTCCCAGCATCATTAGCAGGATAATGTTAGTGTGTTCAGAAGAGGCTGCATCTGCTTCAAATGTGTCATTCATTTGTGGCAATAAGTAAAATATTTTTGGTGTTCCATAGAAAACGTTGTGCTACAGTGAGATTAAAGATTTGTGGTTTGCACATTTCTGAAAATGCATTTTTTATCTTTAACCTGAAATGGAAACTTCAAACCACCAAACATCTTTAATCCATTGAGTCTGTCGGATCTCTGGACACACAAAGAAACACGTTCTCACACTCGCAGGAAACATGTTGAAGTTCCGTGATGGTCTGAGATTTTAGCAGGGTTGTGTGGTAAAAATGGGTGGTGAATGGTGGTAAAAATCAGGACTTTGTTTCTCTAGATATATACTGTAAATGAAACAACTGTTTAATTTAAACCCAGTCAGGCTATTTCCACATGCTGTTCTTTCATGGTCTTTGTAGATCTTGCTCCCCATAATATCACAAGATTATCTGCATAACAGCACCTTAAACTTTTTATTCCAGTTCTTTTAAAAATAAGATGCAGATTTTGTGGAACATCTGCTCCTACATACTTTGTTTGCTATTACAATATCTGGAATATAGAAGTTTCTAAAACAGCTTATTATAAATCATCTAACTGCCCAGATCTGATACTTTTTCATCTTGAAAACTTCCTCCAATCTGCAGGCAGACTGACTTTTTGTATATAGTCTTTATTTGTGATTTGATTACATCAGTATTACACTTGGCCTAGTATTATATTAAGGCTCTAAAACACATAACAGCTGGACCTACAGTCCTACCGAGTAATAGTTTGTTATTATGTAAATTGGACAAGCTTAGATGTCATTGAACCATGTGACTGTATTTGACCAATTAGCTTATCAGCTTCTCAGCTCTCTTTTTATCACACGCAGATAAAACTGATTTCTGCACTGTGTGTGTATTAGTCTTACTTTTCATCTAGTTAAGACACATTGTATGTGAATACACATTTTTGTTCAGTTATCCAGGGTGCAAAGATTTGAAATAGTTTGTTTTTCTTGTGAATGTGTGGCAGCTAACCTTTGCATGTAAGCTTGTCAGGACATGTTGCATCATAAACCATTATAGATCATTAGATATTTAGAAATGTGCACAGAAGCTTTTGTGCAAGTATTGCTCTGATTGTTTACCGGATTGTTTAACTAACCCTAAGTGTAAAATTGTGGAAAGTCAGACAAAAGTTGATGTACCATTTTATATGACCCACTCAAAAACATTTTTAAGAGGGCCTTTTGCACATATTACAGACTTTACCAGAAAAAGACAAATAAATTGTACATATTTTTGGCCGCTCTTAAGCGCAGTTTGACGTCTCTTGTCATATGTGTTTCATTACTGTCTCCCAACGCAACAGCAAACGTCCAATATTATGAAACAGTTTAAATATATTAATGTGGGATTGTTGGGAAAATGGTGCACTGTGTAATTCTTAGTCACTCAGCACAGTGGCTTGTGGGAGACGTTTATTCACCACAAGCTGTTTTGATTATTGGAGAGTATTTGCTCCTCACTGTTAAAAGCTCTCCGATTGTGTCCCGGTGCTCTGTGCTTCCCTCTCAAGATTCTTGCAGAGATGCTTTGGATGTCATGAATAGGAAGGTTTTCCAGCCGTCTGATTGGATGGGAACGCTAAAGTATTGGCAGGCTGCTCAGAATTGCCATGTAGGCATGTACATTCATATGGTGTTATTTACAGAAAGGTCATGATATAATTTTGGTGGCATTAGTGAAACACATTATTTTAGTTTTATATGATTATGAAATACCATTTGGTATGCTGTCGCATATGTTACTTATCAAGAAAATGCTTAGAAATTGTCAAAACAGATGTATTGGAGCCGTCTTGTACCTCACATTGGGTTCAAGCGGAAGGGTAGATGGAAAAGCGTTCGACAGCTTGATTTGATAATCTCATGTTATGACGTCTCTTTAACAGGGGCAGCGACCAGCCGTGTCAAAAGCTGTAGATACATCCAGGAAAAGGGCTGTGTAGATCTTTCTACAATCCAGTCTTCTTATCCCTCACCTTTCTTTGTATTAGTCTCTTCAATTTTCTTCATTTTTAGCCGTCCAACCCCTACTGACACAAATTCTCTATAATCACCAATAATTTCCAAACCCCTCTTGACTTAAGCTATCAGAAAATCTTCTTTAGCATTTATATTCACCTCAGATTTGTGTTCTTTACTTCGGTCTGTCAGTTCTTGCTGAGTGAAGTTATAAACCTTGATGTTTACAAAGACGACTTCAGCCTGCTAATGTACTTTCTTTTATTTGTTCACTTTATTTTTCCTTTTGAGGTCCATTTTTGGGCGTTCCTTTAATCTTTTCATTCATCAAGCCTACTTTGAAACAGAGTTTAAGACATAAATTGCAGATTGGGTGACAAGAATACATGCTGGGCCAGGTTGTCATCACCTCATTGTGAGAAGGCCTTTACAGCATCTTCTAGCAATTCCAGTGTAAAAGCTTTAGACTTCAAACATATCCAAAACTCTTTGTGGTTTTCCCAGCTCTAAAAAGGATGGCATTTATTGTAGAGTATGCCATGTTTATTGCCATTCGCAAGCCTCTTGCCATAGGACTGAATGAACGCTGCAATTCTTTGTGTGTACTGATACAATGATGCCTTAAAAATGAAGTCAAATCAAGTGATTTAGTATGACAATCATTTGTCTGACATACGATCTCTGTATGTTAGTTTCTGAGCTGTGTTTGGCCACAGGGAGCATTGTTTAGAGGTTTGTATGGTATGCATTGCGTTATGAGGTCAATGCATATGGTGTCCGATTGATTTAGATGAAGATTAATTTACCAAAAGACTCATTTTTGCATTTGTTTTTGCTTTCGGCACACAGATGTTTCCACTGATTTGTTGGCACCATCTTCAGACAGTGACTGGTTCGATCTGCCCTCTTAGATCTTTAGCGTTTGTTGCATGCCGCGAGCAGCCGAAATCTGCAGTTGCTTTTTAAATGTTTCCTTTAAAGGGATAGTTCACTCAAAAATGAAAATTCTTCCATCATTTACTCACCCTCATGTCATTTCAAACCTGTTCTTCTGTGGAATACAAATAAAAGATACTTTGGAAAATGTCGCAGTGGTTTTATGTCCATACAATGAAAGTCTGTTGAAAGACTGTTGTTTGGTTTATTTGGTAAATTTATAATATGCACTGTAATATTTCATTAAAAAAATTTGACTTTAAAGTGACTTAAGTTAAAAAAACATTTGGACTGAAAGCCACAGAACCCTCATTTGATTTAATGGTGTTTTTGACATTTCTGTCATATGGTTAACTTTAGCATTGATGTTTAATTCCATGTAGCGGAAATGACAGATATTGTGTCCATGTGTCACTGCCGGTACTCTGACCTGGTTTATGTGACTGTTCTGTACGCACAGTTTACCCCCTGTGTTTCTGTGTATTTTTATCCCTCCGACACACTGGAGAACATTTGTTAACTGATGGATGGAAACTCTCAGTAGCTGTGTGTGTATGTGTGTCACACATTTGTGCATTTATGAGTGCAGACCATGAAGTTGTGAGTTTAATATAGCAACACACATGCATCTTTTCTGTGAATGTTATGCCAAATGCACAAGCGTAATATTAAACATGCAATACCAATATGCAGCCTTTCCAACTTCAGATATCAAGGTCCTACAAACTAATCACAAAACTCATCATGAGAGATGTGAGCTCTAGCACAGAGATTAGTGTGTTTTCTGATCCAGAGCTGTGTGTAGAGCAACAGGAGTCAAATCCTCAGGCTGTCAGGCATGAGTGTGTTCAATCTGATGGTTCATCATTTGCATTGAGTTCAAAGCATTAAAACTCAAGGTTCATTTATACAGACAAGTTACTTCAGCTTCAGTTTTTTTTTATATTTTTATATGTAAAAATATTATGTGCAACTATAAAGGCAACTATAAGTAGGTTATTCATAGGTGGATATGAACAGTGTAAACTTTGGTGTCTTTGAAACATTGCTTTTTGTTTCGTTTTTTAAATCACAGGATATATCTCAATTTTATACACTTTCAATTTAAGGAGAGCACCTTCAAATTTTACACAGGCTAGAAATAATCACATTTTCCTCAAAACGTGTAAAAACGTGACCATGTTTGCACCAAAATAATACACAGCAACTTTAAAGCAAAGATAGGTCTAATTTTTGCATGCTTTTATGCTTTTAAGTGTATTCAGAACTAAACTGACTGTCATGCCAATCTTAAATAGCGTTTATAAGAGTCTGTTGTTTAAACATCTGAACTTTTTTTATTCTTTTAGATTATAGACCACATAATGTCTTTTGTTTAGGGTCTTTTATCATATCAAAGCACGTTTTGGGACAAGCAATGATCTGTTTTGTTTTAACATCTTTCTCACACGTTCACACACACCTTTGCTTAGTGTCTCTATAGCAGCCGTGGAGTCAGGTGTTATATCCTCAGGGTCACACCAGAGAACGTTAAAGTGATATCACTCTGGCAAGCACATGAGAGTTTTAGCACACTAGAGAGAGCGTGAGAGGCACAAGAGATCTTCTGAATATACAGCTTTCATGCCTCTTTCTGTTAAGGTAACACGGCTGCACTTTGAACTTGACAGCTCACTGATTTGGTAAGCAAATTATATGTGTAGTTGTGTGTGTGAAAATCTAGATGGGTTTTATATCTGCTTTGGTAACATAGTCTTAAAATCAATTTTAAAAAACGCCATTCGCAACCTGTTCACTTCTGTTATATGGTGTATATCTAAATGAAACGGGGTATTTAAATAGGGCAGGACTTTTTAAGGATTAATTAAATTGTAAAACAGGGTTTTTGTTTAAGAGATGTTTGGAAGGGAAGGGGTTGAAAAATAAGAGGGCTTGGTGATGTCATTAGTCATTTTAGAGGCAAGTTAATACATTTTAAGAAAGTTTACAACAGACAATTTTCTTTGGACTAACATGCACTGACGAGTCATTCACAATAGCTTGAGGGGTGTGTATTAGATGAATTAATGAGGTCGATTTTATTGTTTTAAGACCAGGGCACAGTATTTTATTTTATATTTTGTAGAATAAGGAGATTTAAATGATAAAAACTGAAACCCATTTCCTGTTTGGTTGTGTTTGTTTGTTTAATGCTGCCATAGCTCCGTCTGTGAATGGCTATGTTTTGAATGACAAAGCAGCTATTGGGAAAGCTTTGTTACACTGCAGAGAATTGACAATACAGTCAGAATCATTCACAGTAAAATCTTTACTTGCCAGTAGAATAATTTGGTAGCCATCATAATCTCAGTTTAAAAATACAGTAGCGCAGATACATACGTTTTCAGCTCAAATTGCATCATGAACTGGGGCTAAAAACAGTCTTTAGAGATGCACAGAGGGCAGTTGCATTTCAAGCAAGGAGTCATTTACTTTGTCTCCCCCAAGCAGGGTCACAAAACAAAGCCCTTCATTTGTAAGTGCATGATGTCTTCTAGGAGACTTTGGATCTCATTCATTTAGGTTTGGCCTTGACTGAAGTCAGATGCACTGGCATAAACATGCTGTCGCATGAATTTGTGCAGAGCTGCAGAAAAATGCAGTCTGACAGCTTCTGGAGGTTTTGATCCAAACTGAAGACGAGGTGACGGATTAGCTACAAACTGTCAGATCGGTGCCACTTCAGAAGTATTTTTGTTAAGCTAGTACCTTGCATGTCTAAGCTTATTGATTTACACCATCTAGTGTTAAACCTATAGCAGCAACTACAGGATTGGGGCCCCTTGTATATAGTTACAATATATACTGTATATATATAACTAATATATTTTCGTATTTTTATTTAAATAATTGTAAAAATACATTAACCAGCATATCTACATTGTTTAGGCAATAATCTGTTACTTACGTGTTGTACAAGATGTAGCATCTGTCAGTCACCACAGACAAGAAATTTAACTTGGTCCCTGTTTAGGACAAAAAACTAAATTATTGTTTACAGTAATTAAAGGCATGTTTATAGTAATGCATTTTAATGAAGTTTTTGACAAATAAAGATTCAGTGGCTGGTGGGCAATGTGTCATTTTAACAGAGTCACGCTCTCCTGTTGATCTGGTCACTTCTTCTCAATATCCTGACAGGGAACAGCATTGTGCAAGCTGCAGTTTGTGTGTGTGCGTGTGTGTATGTGTGTGTGTGTGTGTGTGTGTGTTTACATTGCAGCATGTGTGCATCAGTTTTAAATTTAGCACACTTTTTTGTAACTTTTATTATAGTACGTAGGAAGTTGTTGTCTGCGCTGATATTTGTTATTATGGGTTTTATTTATAGTACTTTGCTTCCTAATTTGGGTAATACATTTGGAAAAGTGGCAGGTTGTATCAGATTGAAAGATTATTTCCATTTAAAGTCTTGTTCTTTTAAAACCAGGCCCCTAAAGTGATTCAAACCAGGCCCCTCAAGTGATTTGGGTTCATAAGTTAATTTCTTTTGGCTTATCATGTTGCAATGTTTTGCCATTTTAAAAGCGTTTAACTTTTAATATCAGTTATGTTTTTGCATCTTTTTAAAACAGTGATGTTGCGTATGCAAAAGTTGTGGGTGGATGCCAGGCTATTGCTGTGCAGTTGTTGGGGTGTTCTGGGTGTTTTTATCATGTTGCTGTGCAGTTGTT
>JAZGTK010012116.1:0-15131 GCA_036877625.1 Ambastaia sidthimunki
GCCCCGGAAGTGGATCCCTCAGCCTCGTTCTCCAGCAGTAAAGACCCGCACTGCATGGTGGTGTTTGACTGCTGTAAGGTACGAGTCAGGCCATGTGCTTTATATAAGACCAATACTGAGATGAATGTGAAAATATTTTAAAAAGAATATTAATGAACTCATTTGTTTTGTATTGTTGAAGCAGTTAGTTAAAGTTAAGTGTTAAAGCTGCAATCTGTAACTTTTGCCTCTCTATCGCCATCTCTGTTTGAAACATAAAACTGCAGGTTACTTAACATACTTTCTAACAAAAGCCAAGCTGACATTTCCTGGGAAATTGGACCCAACAGCTTTAATTATAAATGAATATTATAGGCTTAAAGGAGGTAAAGGAGGTAACATGCTTTTTGAATATTGTTTACTTATTACTTAAATAACTCATTATTTTTTAAACCAAAAGAAGTTATGAATTGCAGTTTTAATAATAATAATAATAGCAACAAAAGCTAATTAAGAAACAGATGGAATAAAGACCAAACCTTGAATTTGCTTGTTTTGTATTATTTGTGTTGCAGGAACATGCTGTGACCGTAACAGAAGATTTTATTGAGTATCTGACTGAGGGTGCCGTGGCCATTGAGGTGTTCGGGCACCGGCAGGCCGACCCGGGCCGGAACCCAGCGCTGTGGGACCTCAGCATCATTCAGGCCAAGACACGAACGTTACGGGACAGGTGAGCAAAACAGACTTCAACTACCTCATTCATCATCTTCATACATCTTCAGAAACCATCATTTCATGGTTGTCATGGAGACTTCACAACCTTGACCCTTTAATGTGACCCCAGGTGGAGCGAGGTCACGCGCAAATTGGAGATGTGGGTGCAGATCCTGGAGCTGAATGAGAACGGAGAGTACATACCTGTGGAGGTGGTGCCAGCGCGAGATGTTCGGACAGGTGGCATCTTCCAGCTCAAACAGGTCAGTGTTTGATCTCCTCATGCTTCTGTTTTATATTAGACCAGTGTGAGTTCCGACGTTTTACTGTGTGTGTGTGAATCAGGGCCAGTCTCGGCGGATACAGGTGGAGGTGCGTTCTGTGCAGGACTCGGGTACGATGCCTTTGATAGCAGAGATCATTCTGGGAGTTTCTATCGGATGTGTGGAGATCAGGCAGGCGGTGATGACCAAAGCCAATGAGCCTCAGGAGGTAGAACTTCTAATGACTCTTTTGAATTTAGACAAAAATGATGCTTATGTCTGTCAGTGGCTCAGAGTCTGATGCTTCCTTTTTTTTATAGCCCGAGGGTGATGAAATGGACAGTTATCAGGTATGTGTGACAGTAACCAAATTATAATATGCTTTAAACAGCTAATACTGTTGTGACCATTTGAGATAATAAATAATTCTCAATTCATTATTTACCTGCTCGGGTTCGAATATGATCGGCATGAAAAGCTATTAATAAACAAAACCTGATGAAATGAACCTGTCAGAAGTCTGAGATTGTCCAGTGACGTGAGTTGTGTGTTCAGGAGCGAGATCTGGAGCGGCTCAGACGGCAGTGGCTCACAGCTCTCACCAAGAGACAAGAATATCTGGACCAACATCTGCAGACGCTGGTCAGCAAAGCAGGTAAAAGTTTTAGATGCATAAATAAATACTGAGCTGCAGAAGGTGTTTCTCTCGCCTCAGTTTGATGCTAATTACCATCACAGTCTTTAAAACACTAGCTAGACCTAGATATTATATTAATAATATTAATGTGTGTTTGACTCTCTGCTGCCACTGGTTAGCTGTGACGTGTGTGATTTTACCAAACCATATTCTGAGGAGAAATTTGTACCCAATCAGCAAAACCTGACAGATCTAAGCAAAACCTTTAGGGGATATCCTTATTTTTAAAAACACTGAAGTATTTTTTTTAAATTGTAACAATGCAGAAAGATTTCTGTTAGGGTTAGGTTATAGTGTTTATAACCAGCTGTGTAATAAAACAGTAGAGGTTTATGGAATGTCCCTGTGTGTGTGTGTGTTCTGACTCTGCTCTCTGTGCTGTGTTTAACTGTGGTGTGGGTGTTCTGACTCTGCTCTCTGTGCTGTGTTTAACTGTAATGTGTGTGTGTGTTCTGACTCTGCTCTCTGTGCTGTGTTTAACTGTGGTGTGTGTGGGTGTTCTGACTCTGCTCTCTGTGCTGTGTTTAACTGTGGTGTGTGTGTGTGTTCTGACTCTGCTCTCTGTGCTGTGTTTAACTGTAATGTGTGTGTGTGTTCTGACTCTGCTGTCTGTGCTGTGTTTAACTGGTGTGTGTGTGTGTGTTCTGACTCTGCTTTCTGTGCTGTGTTTAACTGTGTTGTGTGTTCTGACTCTGCTGTCTGTGCTGTGTTTAACTGTGGTGTGTGTGTTCTGACTCTGCTCTCTGTGCTGTGTTTAACTGTAATGTGTGTGTGTGTTCTGACTCTGCTCTCTGTGCTGTGTTTAACTGTAATGTGTGTGTGTGTGTTCTGACTCTGCTCTCTGTGCTGTGTTTAACTGTGGTGTGTGTGTTCTGACTCTGCTCTCTGTGCTGTGTTTAACTGGTGTGTGTGTGTGTTCTGACTCTGCTCTCTGTGCTGTGTTTAACTGTGGTGTGTGTGTTCTGAATCTGCTCTCTGTGCTCAGATAAATCAGAAGATGACGTGGAGAGAGAGGCCCAGCTGCTGGAATGGCGGCTGACGCTCACAGAGGAGAGAAACGCAGTGATGGTGCCCTCTGCTGGCAGTGGAATACCAGGAGCTCCAGCTGAGTGGTACAGCCCTACAAACACAGAGAAATTAAGACCACCATGTCGTGTCATTAAGACCACTCCAGCCATGTCGAAGAAGCTTAATGTTTCTTCATCTACATCTGCACAGTTTGTCTTTAAAGGGAATGAGTTTGTGCATGTGTGGACGATGTGTTTAAATTAAGTTTGGATTTGAGACACTGTTAGTTAAATCCATGTCAGTATCAGTTAAACACTTTCACAAATGTTTAGTTGTAAGTGTTCAGGTGATTTTTATGTCTCTGTTGGCAGGGTGCCGGTACCTGGGATGGAAACACACATTCCTGTTCTCTTTCTTGACCTGAGCAGTATGTTTTCTCTCTCTGACCCTCGTACCTTTTCTTTTCCTTTCACTTTCACATACATATTTATCTTCTGCACTAGGGTCAACTAGTTGTCCATCAGCCAGTGAAGTCATTTATTGATGTCAACTAGATTTTTTAATTTTAAAAATTGTTTATTAAAGATTTATTAGGTTGCTATTTCAGCTGTTAGCGTGCAGTTTGTTAATTTCTAGCATGCTGAAAACATGTATTTATGTAGTTATACAAGTATATTTAGATCACTGTATTTAGTGTTTGCTGTCAGGGTGTGAAGTGACTTTCAACCAGCGTAACAAAAAAAATTGTTCTACCCTGTCTTTAAGAGCGATCTGTTGACACTTTGAGGACATGTAGCTTTGTGCATCTTTTTTTATACACATTTTCACACTCTCTGTCTCTTTGTTCCTGTCAGCGGATGATTTCAGTTCTCAGGAGAACCTGGATGTTCCAGAGGCAGGCGGCTGGGATGCCACGCTCAGCACAGAGGATGAGGACGAGTACTTTGACCTTCAGATTGTCAAGCACTACGATGGAGAGGTGCAAACAAGACTCGCAACCCTCAGGGCTCATGTGCGTTGTATCTACTGGCCCTTCGCATTTAAATAACAAACGAACTGTTTAACTCTTTCTCCAGGTGAAGGCAGAGGCCTCCTGGGACTCCACGATTCACGAGTGTCCGCAGCTGAGCAGAGGGGCCGCTTCGGAGCAGAGGGTCTACCTGATCATTCGCACTGTGGTGCAGCTCAGCCACCCGGCGGAGATGCAGTTAGTCCTGCGCAAACGCATCTGCGTCAACGTCACCGGACGACAGGTGTGGCATAGAAACATCTTCACATAGTTGCACAAGTATGATGGGCCTTTCTTGCATATTGCAACGCAGGTGCTAGAATTTCTTGCAGTAAATGCAAATCTGTCTTTATGTAAACAGGGTTTTGCTCAAAATTTCCTGCGGAGAATGTCCACCAGGAGCACCATTCCCGGCTGCGGCGTAACCTTTGAGGTCGTCTCCAACATCCCAGGGGTAAGCATGCAAAATCCAACATCAGCAATGAACATGATGTACAATGTAGTACTGGTCCACCAGTTTGGGTTTTTCAGTGACCAGTGCCAATATTTATAAGGTGTAAGCAAAGGCTGATGATGAAAATGCCAGTATACACCATATATTTAAATCTAAACATGCTCACATAGTAATTATCAGTTAAAGGGACGGTTCACCCCAAAATCATTTAGTCATCCTATCCTATCAGTACAATGTATGTAGAAGCTCAGTCAGTAATAGCCACATTTGCTGGCTGTTGCCCACAGTCATCTGTGTTTGTTGTGTTTTTACTCTATCATCTGCTGTGGTGATGCAGCACCTGGTTTCTCAGGCTGGTCTCTCATCTGTCTGTTTTGACTGTATTTCAGCAGGACTGTCAGAGCTCAGAAGACAGGGAGATGTTGGCCCGCGTGGCTGCCAGCGCTGAGAACCCCAAATCCTCAGATAATGAAGCTGCTATAGAGAAATACTTGAGGAGCGTCTTGGCTGTGGAGAACATTCTCACGTTGGATCGGTTGAGACAGGTTACATACACCTCTGCCTTCAGTTTTAATAATACACACATCAGGCCTTAAGAAACATGAGCAAAATTCATGTCTGTATAAATCCATGGGGCGGTTTAAGTAAGAACGCTTTTAAGAACTATTTACACAAAACTTTCGTTCTGCTCATGTTTAGTGAATAAGGCCTTTTAATTATCAGTTGCAAAAACTGGGATAAAATAAATATTGTATTTTGTCATCTATAATTATTTGTACACAGTAGATATGTAGTCTTAAATTTTGAAATGATTAGTGATTAAATGGCGGGTTTGTATGTTTAGTTGCTTTCCAAATTCGATCTGATTTTGGTTTGGCAGTAGTGATGTCTAATTTATCAAATCAAAATCTTTTGATGATTCCGTCAGACTGATTCTTAAAGATGAAAGTGAACTCTGATGAATCAGTGTTCACTTGTTATTTTTTAATTTGTTTATTAGTGTAATGAATCGATTCGTACGGTTAATCAGACTCCCCAGTGCTTTTGAACTGATACGGCTGGTGTCGATTTCATCCTGCGAGTCTGATTCTCAGTCTGATGTTCTATAGGAAGTGGCAGTGAAGGAGCATTTGGCAGGTAAAGGTAAAGGCAGCCGACGCAGTCTCAGCTCTCCCAGCGTGAATCGGGTAAGACCGCCTGCGCCCTTAAAAGTCATCGTAACAACCCTCATTAACAGCTCGAAACTCAAACCGCTTCTCTCTCCTGCAGTTGTCTGGAAGCAGACAAGACCTGTCGCTCAACTCTGTGCTGGATGACAACAAGGTAAAGCTCAAGTGAAAACAAGATATATGGTCCACAGGAAACAAGTCGCTTTATGTAACCCCTGATATCTAATTTGCTTACGTAAGAATCGATGGGAGAGCCAGCAAGATATCTTCGGGACATCATCACAGTTCAGCAAAACACTGCCAAGACCGTCGAGACCACCCACGCCTCCTGTGCAGAGTCAGGACCCCGAGCAAGGTACAAAAAAAATCAGACGTCTGGTTTATCAGCACTAAAATAAATCGTCCTTTTCCATTTCTAGCATGAGTCATTCTTTATTCGACTGTCCTTTTAACTTTCTGTCCTCTGTTGTCAGCGCTATGTGTTTCATAATATGTCTGATTCATTTCCGCTTGAAATTCCTGTCGTTTCTCATCTGGTTTATTAATGACTAATTAGTTATTTAGCTGACGCCTTGTCCCAAAGATACTTATTGCACACTCCTTACATGGACACGTTCTTTGTGGCAATCTAGGGTTACATGTTTGGATCAAGGACACAATAGTAATGTGTCACACAGCAGTGTGATTTGTGGGATTCGAACCTGTAACTTTAACCCAAACCTTACCCACCAATCTAAACTTCCATCTAACAAAACTAAAACTGCTCGGTTTGTCATGGCTATGTAAATCCTCTAGACAAAAAACTAAACTGTTGTTTGTCGCCGATTCCCAATTAGCTTAACATTCAGACTGGTAACGTTGAAGTAAAACCTAAAGTAAACTTTTCTCCTCAGTAGCTTCTCTTGTTCTCTGTCTATCAAGAAATGTCAGTGTGACATTTTTCTTGAACCTCATGCGTTCCTCTTTTTACATTTCTTTCATCTGTTCCTGCCGTCTTTCTTTCTCTCCACACCTCTACCTCGTTTTTTTTTGCCTCTTACCCGACCCACCCGCAGGTTTCTCAGCGATTGCTGCTTCTTATATCTCCCCAGTCAAAGCTCTGGTCCCTCAGATGCCCAAGCTCCTCAAGTCTCTGTTCCCGGTGCGCGAAGACAAGAAAGATCTGAGACCATCTCCTCATTCCCAACAGGTCTGATTTTCAGTATTTTCTTTTACTGTTTTAATGAGTAAACCAAAGTTGATTCAGCTTGCGTGGTCCACCTCTTTTTGATTTAAGCTACTAGTCGTAAGTTGAACACACTGATATATAACTGATGTAAATATCTGTGCGTGCAAATTGCCAAAAAATGTGGCGTTAACACCTCTGTGAATTGATTCATGAATAAATGTTAATGAAAAAAGAATTAGATGTAAAGCATCTGTTATCGCCCAGTAAGCCTGCCAGAAACACACTTCGTGTACATTGTAAGTAAATCATACGTGGTAATCAAAAAGTCCTTGACTGATTTAATTGGAGTAAATTTTAGATGCTAGCCTAGCATAATTTTATGCATGCCGCCTCATTTCCATTTAGACAGAAATTCTATATGCCACTTTATTGCCAGTATAGCAGTGATGTATAAACCTTCCCCTATTAAAGTTGCAATCCTTAACTTTTACTTCTGTACCGACATCTCTGTTTGAAACATAAAATTACAGTTTCATAAAATTAGTTTTTGTCTATAGTTTCTTCTTAAGCACATTTCTTTACATATGTTGAAATCAAATGATTCCAATCTGATTTTTTGGGGAAATTTTACCCGACAGCTCAAATGATAAATTATTATAATAAATTTTAGCGAATCGCGGTGAAGTAAGGAGTCGTGTTGAACACTGATCTGTTTTTTTTTTTTTTTAACCGAAAGAAGTTAAAGATTGCAGCTTTAAGCTTAAATTTAGAGCGTATTGTTGTTGGTGGAGTTTTGTGAGCAAAAACAGTCTTTTTGTTAAGTTTTTTATGATTAAAACAGTGTCCTGATTTTGTCAAAGTCAATCACGTCAGGGTAACCTGATTATACGTTAGTCAGAATCCATAGATAAACTGCAGTGTTTTATTTCCTCAAGATTAATTGTCAAGCCGTAGCCTTTCATCACATTTCCCAGCATGCTTTACCAGAGGCGCAGAGGGGGGAGAAAATGACAGTGATAGTTTATCAAGTAGATCACTCCTCCCCTGCCTGCAGACTTTTGATCTGTCAGTACTTTAGATCAAACGTAATCCAAAGGCTCCCAACATTAAAAAAGTGCCGCTTAAATCAACTCTCTGAAAACCATTACTGAAAACGTAAAAACCAAATTTAATATGTTCCATTCATCTCTCCAGCACATACCACGAATAATGATGCAAACGGCCAACAGCCCAGAAGAAGGAAGAGTAAGAACAGAACCGGTAAGAAGATCTTGAACCATCTTTTGCAGAATTAATTAAATGTCAATGACGAATTGGGTTGCAAATTTGTGTTTTGCAAGAGTAAGGTATTTCAGTCCTGCATGCTATTAAAATCTGTGATTTTTCCCTACCATGTGTTTTGCGTGAGAATCAGATGGTAGACTGAGATGTAGTTAAACGTTCCTTGTGGTTTTGGGCGTCCTTCCCTTTAGGTTACAGTAATAGGGAAGAGTACTGCTTCAGACAGACACCCAGATGGACCAGACGCCCCTTTATCCTCCATGCATGATCTGCATGACCTGCCCCTAAGCCCCATCAGCGAGTCCTCCAGTGGCTATTTCTCTACTAGCGTCTCCACTGCCACCCTTTCTGACGTCTCCATAGTTTGCGGGGACCTTACATCTGCCCCCAATACCCACGTGAGCCCTGTAGCATTCAAACACGGAGGGGAAAACAGTGACGACTGTCTACCAAACCCTGTTAATGCCTCTGTTGCTCCCATAGAAGCTGGGCTAAAATCTGACCCTGCCAACCTGGCTAGTAAAAGGGACCCCGCAAGCTTTAAAGATGTGCAGGAACCTCGCAAGAACGGGGTCACCACCTCTCAGCACGGCTCGCACCTCAACGTGACCCCTCCCCAAGTGTCGAGCACCACCACAGACATCCCTTTCTCACTCCAGAAGGTCAAAGCCAATGAACTCCGGTCTTTCAGCAACATTCTTGGACGGGAAAGTCAAGACAGTGAAGGAAAAGCTATCGCAACACAAGTGCGGCAAACAAACACCTTGGAGAAGCAGGAGATAACCTTTGATGATGATGTGAATAAGAGCGCAGAACCCAAGGAACTTGCTTGGCTCAAGGTGGGGGGGAAAGTGACTGTTGGAACCAGCAAATCTGGCACTGTCCGATACATCGGTCCGACTCACTTCTCTGAAGGCGTCTGGGTCGGGGTGGAACTAGATACTCCCTCGGGTGAGTGTAAGAACTTCCATCATCTTTGCAGATTTCTTGATCCAACAGATCTTTGGAGACCTTAAACTGTTTCTTAGTTTGGTTTCAAACATGTTCCCCTTTTATTTTATTTTCTCGTCTGTTAGGTAAAAACGATGGATCAGTTGAGGGTCACCAGTACTTCTGCTGCAACCCTGGTTACGGGGTGCTGGTACGTCCAGATCGGTTGAGTCGAAGGGAACCAACTAAAAGGCTGACAGAAAACCGTCGTAGTGGGGACTTCAGTCAACCGCTCAGGGCTGGAGCCAGTACTGCCAATCAGAAAGATCATCGCAAATCCTGGGCAAGCTAATTGACAATGAGCTAACACATAAAGAACCTCCAGGTGTTAATACAACCAAGCTTCTCCTGAATCTGAATCTAATGGAGGAGATCTCTATTCATCACTGCGCTTGGGATAATTGAGATCCAGTTTCTGACACCCAACTTTGCACAGGGGTGGTGCAACACACATATGGAAGTGGTCTGAATTTACTAACGTCCTGTTGCTGTTTTGTGGGCCTTTCTGAGTTAATGACTACAAATGAATTAATGTAGCTCCCGGTTCTCCAAGGTCAACACATCATTCTCTTTATATCAAGAGTCTTTTTGGGCTCATACTTAAAATTATGCTTGACTGGTCTTTGCTGCTCAGTCAGTAATGGGTTTTTAGTTTCCTGAATGTGCCTTCAAGTCAACTCACTTATGTTTTTGTAACCCCTCCCCCCATTTCTCCTTTGTAACACTAGTTAGTAGTTAGTACCTGGTCAATAGAATGGTAGGCATATAAGAGGTTATCTCAGGGATCGGATTTTGGATCGTTATTGGATATACGTGTTAGATGTCAAGGTGGGTTTTCATCTCAAAGCCACTATTAAGGGTATATGCATGTATTTCAGTGCATCCTTTTGTTTTAAAGGGACAGTTCACCCAAAAATGAAAATTCTTCCATCATTTACTCATCCTCATGTCATTCCAAACCTGTGTCTCTTTTTTTTGCTTCTGGGAACAAAAAGAAGATATTTTGAGGTATGTTGGTAACCAAACAACAGTGGCGCCCGTTGACTTGTATGGACAAAAAAACACTAAGACATTTTTCAAAATATCTTCTTTTGTGTTCCTTAAAAAAGAAAAAGTCATGCAGGTTTTGACTGACATGACGGTGAGTAAATGATATAAAACGTTTCATATTTGGGTGAACTGTCGCTTTAAAGGATAAGCAGGTAAATGCAGGTCGTTGGTGTTGGTTTCTTCATGTTGTAAAGTGCTACTGTTACAGTGATTGGAGTATAAAATCCATGGAATTTTATCAAATAACATGGAATATTTTATTTGGCATTGTGCCAATGGGAACAATTGCCTATCAGTGTTTTAGAGCGAAATGCCCAAAGGATCCTTTATGGTATGAAACGAAATTTTTAGACCTGACTGAATTGGCACATTCAGAGTTAATCGACTGGTTTAATTACACATTGTTTGACTTAATTACAGTTAATGATTTCAATGATGAACTAAAATACAACTTTTGAAGGGCTTATTTATGACACTTAAACAGCTCATTTTGGTGAGCCTGTCAATTGGAGGTTTTGAAACTACTTTGAGGCAAAGTGATTTTTATTGTGATATGATTTACTGGCTATTTAAATTAGCTCTGTGGCCCGGCTTCCACGAGAACAGAATCGCAAAAGCACATTCCAGTTTGAAATTTCGCTTGGTGGCTATTATGTATGTATTGGACCAATTACTGGCAATACTTGCATCTTATTTATCTTTCAAATTAAAAGATTTCAAATTAGTTTCATTTTCAGCATACTGTATCCTAAAGCGGGCACGTTTATATGACGGGGAGCACTAATCTGTATTGTGTTCTGAAGTCGACACCCTGATGGGATAAAGACGTGTTATTTCCTTTTATAGTCTATTTTACTGGAAATCGTGTGATTTCTGAAATCTAATGCAATATCAAATGATTCAAATATATTTTAATGGTTGTAGGTATGTATATTGATTTTATAAAGTGTATAAAGAAAAATCCCATGATCGAAAAATTAATTTGCACATTTGATTTATCGTAGATTTATCGTAGCGTGTGCGCCCAAAGGGTGCTGGTAGTTGTGTTGTAAATTAACTTAAACTAACCCAGGATCCACTGTAAACCTGCATTTCACTGGATTTGGTGCTCAAGAGTCAAAAGCATTTCTAAATTTTGAGTTGCATTTCTCAACAATTCTGAGTTTCATGTTGCCTTTGATTTGTTTTGCCTGTAGAGCCGCGTCTTCATTTTTTATGTTCGGTTGAGGTCTTCCCTTTTCTTGATTAAATCTTGATCTGTGCCTCATTCATCCGATAAACGCACATGCAAGGAGAACGACTTTGACCTTTGACCTCAGTGGCTTCAGACAGTCTTCGAGAAGAGAGTCTTTGACTCGCTGCTTCTCAAAGATGTCGGTGACGCCGGAGTCATTTTATTTGGAATCAAAGATATCAAGCAAATTTCTTGTTTCAGTACTTTTCTATTGTAGCAGTAACTCTTGTAGAAACTCGTATAACATTGGTTCATTAATTTCAGTGTAACGCTTGTTAGTGGTGTCGTGGGAAAAGGCGAAATGAACTCGTTGAAGACATTCTAATGAGCTGATCTCCTTCCATGGCCGTACATTTCAATCATACATACTGTTTAGCTTTGTGCAGTCTGGTGTTTTGTTGTAATAAAGTGCAATTTTATCATTTTCTGTACTAATCAGTGTATTAACAAAAAAGGTGGAATACATCCTACGGTCTGATGAAGGTCAAAATTTCGATCTACAGTAGTTTGAGATCTTCATCCTAAAATGGCACAGAGCCAGAGCCATATATGAGCAACCACACAGTGGCCTTTTGATGTCCATTCAGTCCGTGACTCTGCCGACCTGATGCAGGTGTGGATCTCAGTGCTCTCCTGTCTCCTGTTTGAAATGCTTTCCATGAAGGGCACCAGAGGAAAGAGGCTTTTGAAAGGAGCTTTGAGCTCCGCTGGTGCTGTTTACACAGATGTCGGACGAAGCTCTTGGCAGGAAGTTGCTGCTCTATAATTCTCTGATCTTTATTCTCTCTCTGTCTCTGAGCAGTGGGTGGAGGTCTCAATCTTTGATTAGACACTGCATTGAGTCGCCTTTGCCTCATCCTGGAGTTTTTGATGATTTACTTCATCAAAGTTGTTCTCTTGGTGAAGTTGTGGAGCGTTTTGACCCAAGTGTACATCTGTGTTGTGTATAGTCGCATCTTAAGAGTTCATTGTGAGCACAAGGTTGGGTTTGATTATCTGCTATTCTATGCTGATATCCAAAGAGTAATCATGTATAATTCATTTATAATTTCTTTTTTATTGACTGTACAATAATCTGGCTGTAAAAATAAAAATGGAACTGATTTACATGTTTTACAATGTTTGTTTTTATATATATATATGCAGTTAAATCTGATTACTGAAACTACATTTTAAATACAGACAAATCGGATCAAGTTTTAAATTTTTAAAATTGTTCTGCATGAATGTAAAAAAAAACGAAACGTTTTTGCTCATTAATGTTTATTCTCTAGAAGGTACAGATCTGAAATAAAAACAACTTAGGAACAAAAGTTTCAAAACGAACAAAAGTGTCAAAAACAAAACTTAAAAAAGTAACAAAGCATGTTTTATACTACATATTAATTACAGAACAGTCTACTGTCCAAAAAAGGCACTAAATTCCGTAATAAGAGATACATGATTAGACTATTTCAAGTTAATACAACAGTGATTGATACATTTTTATACTCATAGAATATATTTATATATATTTAATATATTCACATATTGAACAAGGACAGATTAAAAACACAGTCAAACTGTTCCCTTTCAAGCCTGATTTTCCAAAACTCCCTTCCACACCGCCTCAAAGAATTCTGGGTAATTCACCGGGCACTGATCCATTACACTGTGCCTCAATACTGTTTCTAAGTACTTCATGAGGGACTCTGTAAGGTTGGACTGTCTGCATCCTATAATAAACTATACAAGACTACATGACTGCTGTGCAAGAACAAACTGAGCACTGAGAGGAGCAACGCTTGAAAAACGTTTCTGTTTCAGGGAAAAATCTCATTTTCAGCTCAATCGATGATTGGCTGTTTGCAACACTGAGCATTTTCTACCTTTAAGTTTTTTGTTTTGATCATTGATCGTGAGGATTGAGTAAATAAAGTATAACTTTAAAATTGAACTCTTTCTGACTTCTGAGTTGAACTAAAGCAACTGAAATCATCCCTTACTGTCTTTTTATAAGATTAAGTTGCTTAGCACAATCTGGTTTAACATTTTACTTAGCTTAGAGTTGTTTAGCATAATCTGGTTTAATATTTTTATACTGTCAGGCAGTTGGTTTATTTCTGTGACGGTTGTGTGGGAAAACTGGAGCTATTTGTCACATGGGCTGTATGTCAGTAACTATAAGGTTTTGAGGTCTTTTGCATAAAGACTTGTACTTATTTACGTTGGTTTTAAACATCAATTTAAAACTTCTAAAAGCAGATTATTTCCACGTTTTTGTACAAGCTTTTTGATAAACAAGAAAACTCAATAAAACAATAAAAGTGGGATACATTAAAGCTGAACCAACTATATAAGATTTCTACTTTTTTATATAAATTTCGTTTTATGAACCGTTGCAGAAAAGACATTATAACAGCATTTAATGCATCAAAATGATTTTGAAAAATAACCGCAACATGATCAAAACTCACTGGAGTGTAAAGTGTGACAAATTGCCCCGGTCTTCCTCATAAAGAATGAGTTGAAGTTTTAATTCTGTTGAGAACACAAACAACATGTTTCATCTGTTACAGTTCAACAGGCATCACTGCAAGGCATAACTAATCAAAAACTGATAGAAAAGTAAATGGATCTGCTTGGCAGAATCTTTCTAAGGCAAGAAATTGCATTTCAAGGTCTGATTTTACTTCTGAATAATAAACTTTCCTAACACACAATATTCTTTAAACACATATTTTAGGAAGTAGACTTGATATATTTTTTGGAATAATGTTTTCAGGAACGGTAAGTGCCAAACAGCGTTTCATCAAGAGATAATTCATTTTCACAGGAATTATGTGTTGTCAGATTTTGCACTTTCTCTTGCAACTTGTTAACAAGCGCTTAGAAATATTAACAGGCTACAGTCTTACTAACGCAGTGATGTTTGCTGAATTTACGCTGGGCTGTGAACGGATTTTATAATTAATGAGTTTCTTTGCTTGCGAACAGAAGTTCAGTCTTTAAAATCAACAAGAAATGTGTTTTTTGAAATGGTATTTCAGACGATCTAAAACAACATTAAAACATTAAAGCAGCTGATACGTTTCACAGGTTTATTAGTCTGTCATCTGAGAGCTTGTCTGATCATTCGAATAAAAGCTTATTTATGACTGATTTTGAGAGATGTGCATTTTACACTGAAAAGCAGCTTTCTAAAAGGCAAAGAGGAACGGCTTGAAAACGTGGGAGAGGACGTGTTTAGTATCTCCTGTCCTTTTCTAAAACAAGCACCGTATTTCAATTCTGAAGCACAAAGAAAAATAACCTGAAATATTCAGTCCCTCATCTTTCTCTGAAACAGTACCAGATAAAAGAAAAAAAAGTATATTTATATAGATACATGTTGGGGTGAAGACGTTAAACCCAAAGCACCATAACCCCCCCCCTTAAAGTGACTTTTTTTTTAAAGTAAAAATAAGCAATTACATGGGACTTTTATTAGAGTGGTTAAATCCACTTTAGTTTGGAAAACGATTAATAATTCCATGGAAGGGACTTTTACACTAGCTATCGTTGCTTTTCCAGCACAACTCTGTATTTGGCAAACACCACCAGGTTTTTGTATTGGAACGTCATTACCCTGATTGTCAAGTGTTTTCCCGCTTGCTGAGACACTAAATCTGCCAATGCTACGACATTTC
This sequence comes from Ambastaia sidthimunki, assembly GCA_036877625.1. Classification (NCBI taxonomy): domain Eukaryota; kingdom Metazoa; phylum Chordata; class Actinopteri; order Cypriniformes; family Botiidae; genus Ambastaia; species Ambastaia sidthimunki. Next base: position 14,688 of record JAZGTK010012116.1, read on the forward strand.
CAGCCTTAAAATAGAAACACTATATACGTTATATAAGTTAAAATAAACTGCTGCTGTCTGATTGCTTTTAGAGAGCTCTGCAGAGGAACCAAACCCATATTCTAGTCTGCTAATGCTGAACTATAATGGCACAATATTAACAAGTAGGTTTCAGTTGTGAACCAGTCTTTGACGGCCCGCAGAGATACACAGTCGTGTTGCGGCGAGAACATACGGTTTAATGCCGCCATCAGTAATTAAAAGTGCGTTGCGTAATCGCTGAAGCCAGCCGTCTGTTTGTGATACTGTCTGTTACAACTTCTACAGCGACAACGAGGGTCCAAAATGAACTTCAGCTGATGTCCATAAATATTTATTACAGGCCAAAAACTGGCAACAAATCGCTACCTTTTAGAATTATAAGGTTCTTTCTGCATTTTGACCAGTTTTGAGATTGTTTTTTTT
>JAZGTK010012117.1:0-15130 GCA_036877625.1 Ambastaia sidthimunki
CACATCCCCAGTGCCCTCTGGAGGCCAGGCTGTTGACCCTGCCACTTTGGCTGCTTCGGGGCGCAGCCGCCTCAGACAACAGCGCCCCCCAGTGTTTGCCAAGATCAGCAAGCATGGGGGAAGTGCTACCTCTACAGAGGTTCCTGGTGAGTTTGAACCAGAAGTTCCCTGCAGGGTTTCCTTTACAAGGCACAGGTCTATTCATTCCAAAAATGCCAGAGACCAGTCTCGAGAGGAAAAGGCTACCACACATGTCTCAATGGGTCCTGCGCACAGTAGAACTAGGCTACAGAATTTAATTCTATCACCGTCCGCCTACTTTCGGCGGGATTCTCTCCACATTAGTGGATCCAGCGCAGGCTCTGGTTATGGAGCAAGAAGTACAAACTCTCCTGAGGAAGGAGGCCATCGAGGTGGTCCCTCCTCAGCAGAAAGAGTTAGGGCTCTACAGCCATTACTTTATTGTTCCCAAGAGCGATGGAGGGTTGCGTCCTATTTTAGATCTGCGTCTCCTGAACCGCTCAGTCATGAGACTGAAGTTCAAGATGCTTACTGTGAAACAGATTGTGTCCCAAATCAGGTCAGAGGACTGGTTTGTCACGATAGATATGATAGATGCATATTTTCATATACCCATCCTTCCTTAACACAGGAAGTTCCTGAGGTTTGCTTTCAGGGGCGAAGCTTACCAATATCGGGTTCTTCTTTTTGGCCTAGCACTCCCACCCTGTACTTTCACAAAAGTTGTGGATGCAGCGCTGGCTCCCCTGCGACACCAGGGCATCCGCATACTCAATTATATCGATGATTGGTTGATATTAGCTCACTCAGAGCAGGTGGTAGTTCGGCATCGAGATTCTAAACCACATGAAAGAGTTGGGGTTCAGACTGAACACCGAGAAAAGTGTGCTTCTCCAGCGCGGAGAACTACTTATCTGGGTGTAGTTGATTTGACCACGATGCGGGCCCATCTGTCTCCTGCACAAGTAGATTCGTTAGATCCTCAGTGCAGTCACGAGAGTCAAAGCAGGCCGGTTACTCACTGTGATGCAGTTTAACAACTGCTAGGTTTTATGGCAGCTGCATCCATTGTGATTCCATTCGGCCTGCTGCACATTAGGCCCTTACACTGGTGGCTAAAAACCAAGGGGTTTTCCCCGAGGGGAAATCCTTTCTGCAAGATCAAGGTCATGCAGCACTAACTTTGGGCCTTAGATATATGGAAGAAACCTTGGTTCCTCAATCAGGGCCCGGTCCTGGGAGCTCTTTGCTGCTGTGTCTCACTTGCCACAGATGCATCCCTCAAGGGCTGGGGGGCGGTCATCAGTGGCCATCCTGCCTGTGGTCTGTGGAGAGGTCGCCACCTTTCTTGGCACATAAATTGTCTGGAGATGTTAGCGGTATTCTACACTCTCAGGCATTTTCTTCCAGATCTGACAAAGACAGCATGTGTTAGTTTGCACCAACAACACAGCTGTGGTGTGTTGGCACACCAGATTCTTGTGTGGTCCCAGGGAAAGCTCCTCTCACTGAGAGCGACTTATATCCCTGGGCGTCTTAATGTAGGAGCAGACGTCCTGTCGAGGCAAGGGCCGAGGCCCGGAGAGTGGATGCTTCACCCTGAGGTGGTGAAGCAGATATGGAGAATCTTCGCCTCTCGAGAGACAGCGCAATGTCCCCTTTGGTTCTCTCTAGCTCATCCAGCTCCTCTGGGGCTGGATACCATGGTACAGACTTGGCCAAGGCTTTGCTTGTACGCCTTTCCCCCGATCACTCTGCTCCTGGGAGTTCTGGAGAGAGTCCGCCAGGACGCAGTATCTGTGCTCTTAGTGGCCTCGTTCTGGCCGAACCGAGCCTGGTTCCCGGATCTCGTAGCTCTCCTGGACAGCTCACCTGGGGAGATAGATGGTCTGGGGAGACCTTCTATCTTAGGCAGGGGGCGCCATCATGCACCCCTTCCCAGAGCTGTGAGGCTGTGGGTATGGCCCTGAGGGGACACAACTCGTAGCCTCTAGTCTCTCCCTCTAGGTTGTTGAGACCATTCTCCAATCCAAAGCTCCCTCCATAAGGAAACTGTATGCCCTGAAGTGGAAACTCTTCACTTCTTGGTGCAGAGACCACCAACTGGACCCAGTCAACTGCACCATTAACGCAGTTAAATAACGAGTTCTTGCAGGCACAATTTTGGGGCTAGCTCACTCCACCATGAAGGTCTATGTGGCGGCTATATCGGCTTACCACACTTCAGTTGGTGCTTATACAATGGGCAGACACCCCCTGCTTACATGTTTCCTCCTAGGTGCACTGAGGCTGAGGCCCCAGGTACGATCTCGCGTCCCTCCGTGGGACCTGTCTGTGGTACTAGAGCCCCTTTGTGCTCCACCTTTTAAGCCCATTGGGGAAATATCAGATCACCTTCTTTCGGCTAAGACAGCCTTCTTATTGGCCATCACTTCTCTTTACCCAAGACCGGGTTATGTCTCTGAGGTTCCCTCTACCACACTGTGGCCGGTCGTACTACAGGCCTTCTGTCCTCCTCCCTTCCGGGAGAACGACCAGCAGAAGCTTACCTGTACGTCCACAGAGATGTATTGTGGAGGAAAACTGACCAGCTCTTTGTCTGCTTTGGTCCTCATAAGCGCAATCTCCCCGCTACCAAGCAGACCCAAAGTCTCTGGATTACTGATGCTACTCGCATCTCATTTGAATCCGCTGGTATTCCCCCACCTAAGGGGATCAAGGCTCACTCTACCCAAGGTATCGTGGCCTCTAAGGCCTTTTATGCAGGTGTCCCAATTCAGGACATCTGCAACGCTGTGGGATGGTCCACTCCCTTAACCTTTGTGAGGCACTATGGCCTCGATGTCCGAGCCACTCCTGGCTCTTCTGTCCTCATGCCCTGACTGTGCAATTTCACACAGGAGGCAGGGAAACCTTCAGTCTCGTTCCCAAAGCGTTTTGACGCAGCTCGAGTTTCTGAAAGGGAATGTCTCAGGTTATGTATGTAACCCAGGTTTCCTGAAGGGAACGAGATGCTGCATCTCCGGCCATACTTTCGGTCCCCCCGCCTGCGCTTGCTTCATTCCTTTTCGAAGCTACCGGTTTGCTCAGCGCATGTGCTTTTAAGCTTCCTGGTCGTGACGTCACCCCGTCTGTGACGTATTGCCCCCCGATTTTACACATGATTCAAAGTGCATAAAAGCTGGAGGCATTCCCAAAGCGTTTTGACAGAGCATCTCATTCCTTTTAGGGAACCTGGGTTAGATACGTAACCTGAGACGTTTTTCGTGTTCTGTCCTTCCCTAGCGCTTCTGTAAGATTTCAGTTATTATTTAAAATGTTGTTACAATTAACTCTGTGGCTAATTCTAATCTGACTTCAATTCGATAAATTTAAGATAGTGGTTCCAAATTATTTGTTGATCACAATTTAGGGTTTGATTATTTATAAATTCTCATACTCTTAGTTATTCTTTCATTAGGGACCCAATGTCGCACAGAGTCTCACGCTCTTCCTCGATACGCAGATCCACAGAAACAAAACTGTCAGTCTGATCTCAGTCAGAGGTTGCCGGGTAAACAAACATTATTAAATCTGGCCGCTACATGCTCTAATTTTATAATCATTATCTTAGTCACGATCATGCAACTTGCTAAGTCAGGTAAGAGACAGAAACCTTTCCTGGCTTTCTTCCCAATCTACCTAAAATACCCAAGTAAGACAAAGAACCATACATTTTATAGTCAGTTTAGAGTGTGTTTGGTCAGTTTTTCATGACCTGAGAGACTCCACAAAGGTAGGGAAAGGCACACCGAAGTATCTCTTAAGTTTGTACCTTCTAATATATTGCATCGTATGATCAAAGAAATTATACCTTTTTACCCATCACACCATGACCTTTAAAATGATATCAAACATGAAAATGAAATCTTTTGATAACTTCACGTTACACATAACATGCTCAGTAAATGTCCAGTACTCTGTACCTAGAAAAAGGTAGAAAGGTGGGGGAGAAAGGAGATTGGAAAGGGGTAAAATTGAGGTCATCTTGGGTATTGACACCAGTTTTAAAAACACAAGTTTTATTGTTTTATGATGCGTTTCCACAGACAGCCCGGTGCCTATATTTCTATACCTGCTGCCTTAGATATTTTTGTATTTCACATTAAAATATCATTGTACAGCTATAGAATAATATGAGAGTGAGTAAATAACACATTTTTATGTTTGGGTAAACTATTCCTACCCTGAGTAACTAACTCAAGGAAACTAGATGCATAGGAAAAACAAAAACATGTAACAGTTTGCCCCCTCCTGGAAGGCGGTCCTCGCACCATAAGACAACTGAGGGAGGGGGGAGGCTCTGAAGAAGGATGTGCAAAAAAAGCCCAAGGTTTTGAAAAGCCCTAGGTCTGAAGATTCAAGGCAGATTCTTACAGCCAATATGAAGAGAGGCTAAAGAAAACCAGCAGAGGTAGAGCTGAAGAACTGGCTATCGGAGGAGGTGGGAGAGGGAGATTGGTCGGGATGATCAGCTATATGGAGCGGGACAGAACTAGTAGGGAAACAGGAAAATTAGGGCGGGGCAAAACCAATGGGGACACAGAAGATACAGGGAGCGCTGGAGATACAGAGACTTAAATATTACCTCCCCAAACCTGTCAATTAAATCCTCTACATTTCCACCACAGTCTTTATCCGTTTTCACAACAGCAGAGTACTGGGTGGGACTTCCTTTAATCCATTCAAACTTCACTAGTACTCCCTGTGTGACACACAGTGGTTCTGGCTTATGCACTTGGTCAGATTCTTCTGAGAATTAACTCAAGGAAATACATGGAAAAGACATATGTCACAGCTTGTTACATAATGGACTGTTGCTGTTATTATTATTGTATATGTCCATCATGTTGCGCTATTTTTCACACTGGCAAATCCCAGGTTATATTTTACAAAATTATGCTTAATCTAAATTTCCTTATTCTTAATTTTCACTTTGTATTTTAAAATGTTACTTTTTTAACTTTTTGTTAAAAACCTTTTTTAACTTGTATTTATTTCTATTTGCATTTTTAATCATATTTTTAAGACAAACTGTGAGTGATAGACATTTCACCACGTGTTGTCCTGTGTGTGACACTGTGTGTGTGTTGTCCTGTGTATGTGATCAATAAAACTTAAAATGTTTGTCCATAGATGCTGCGCCATGCTTGATGCAATGGGGGGACACACGCTTCAGGCACGCCCGAATCTGAACACAAGTAAAACTAAGCCTATTTACAGTATATGCAAGTTCAAGGTCATGTGACGTAGCATTACATGCCACAATACCTTTAAAAGGCGCTTGCAAAATACGTCATTAGCTTTTTGTCTTCAGAAAGCCTGCTTGTCTAGCATGTAGGCAGTCAAGTTTAGCAAGGGAGAATTAGTGACCTTTTTGAGGAAAAGTCAGAGTTTTGAGAGCATTATGGCCTCTAAAAACTTAAAGTGTGCCACCATGTCCGCAATTTATTACAGCAGGTGACACACATCTTATGTGTATTTTGTATAGGGGCGGGGCATGATCTCTTGATTTGGAAGATCACCCCTGTATCAAATAATTTTCCATCCATTGTGATGTTGCACGAGCATGTGTATGGAGCGATGCCCAGGGTTTAAGAGACGCTTGTGGGCTATCTCTCTCTCAACGGCTTCGTCATGGAGGAAACCTATGGAGAGGCATCTGTGGCTCAACCTGTCCAGTATACGGGAAAGGGATAAGACCTTCCTCTTGGATGCCCCGGTTGCACCTCAAGGTCTGTTCGGTGATGCAGTGAGCTCTGTTGTTGACAGATACTGGGAGGCTAAACAGCAATCTCCCCCGCCGTGGTCAAGCCACTGTGGCATCAGGTGGCCCATCCACCTCATCTTCTATAGCCGCTTCTGCCTATAGGCAGTAGCAGAAGGCCAACGTGGCTGCTCGGGCTCCCCATCAAAGATCAAAGGGGACTGGGCAGCATACACAGGCCTAACAGCCGCAGAGGATATTTGATCTGAGGACTGTAATCTCCTCAAAGGCAGTGAAGAAGAAGAGCACCTGACACCAGCAGCACCTTGGGTGCCAGCCCCACCAAGAGGGATCCCTGTAAAAAATATGTCAGGTCAAACCCCTCTCGGAGCCCCCATCGGGACCTTTCCCTGCCATTTTGGGGGATAGAAGTGCCCGACAAATGATCTGGCCAGGCTTCTCTTGCCAGTCCTTTTGCTTCCAGATAGAAAGGACGGTACCTCTCTTGGGCTTTTTGGCAGCATGGAAGCTTCTGCCCAGTTTGTCCCTATGACTAAACAGTAGAGAGAGGGTACAGAATTTAATTTACCTACTGTCCTTCTCGTTTCAATGGCATTCTTCAAACTGTGGTAGAAGGAGAGCAGCATTTAGTGTTGGCTTGGGAACTGGAGACTGTCTTGGCGAAAGGGGCCATAGAACATGTTCCCCTTTAATTGAGAGATCTAGGCTTCTAGAGCCAATATTTTATAGTTCTCAAAAAGGACAGGGGGCTGCATCCTATTCTGGATCTGCACCGCTTGAATCAGTCTCTGACGAGATGCAGAATCAAGATGTTGACACTTAAACCAATTGTGTGTCAGATCCAGCCTGAGAACTGGTCAAAGTCAAAGTGGAGTTTATTGACATTTCAGCCATATACAAGTACATAGTGAAACGAAACAACTTTTCTCCAGGACCAAGGTGCTGATATCTGACAGTCCTCCAGTTTAGAGGCTGTAAGGTCTCATGGCCCCAGCAGCCAATGTGATTCCATTAGGTTTGCTGCACATGAGACCATTCCAGTTCTGGCTGAGGATAAACGGGTTTCATCCCAAAATCCACCCTTTTTTCGACAGATGCTTCCCTCATGAAGCACTTCGTCCCACATCTTAGGGGCCAAGTCCTAGTCCGCATGGACAATACCACAGTGGTCTCATACTTGAATCACCAGAGTGGACTGCACTCGCGCCCCCTGTTCAGGCTGGCACAGCAGATCCTTCTTTGGGCAAAGCAATGTACATCCCAGGGCATGCAAATTTTGTTCGAAGCATAGCAAAATTACCAGCAAACACATGAGTTATTATAAACATTATTATAAACATATGTCCTGTATAGTTTGTATTGTAAATATTTTTTTTTGTAATATCCGCATATTAGACTATAACAAAACCAAAATCATATTTTTGCCAAAATCAAAGGTATTAGTTGTCATTGAACATTTATTATTTCCTTGCGTTGAAAGGTTGTACTAGTTTTACCATGGTTCCACGCATTATACCTAATGTAATTTCTTTGCACACAAGTTACATTTTTTTCACCACTACGGTAATCAAACCACCAAGTTTGTCATTTTAAAAACTGAGCGAGTAAGTGATTGACAGCCCCTATCATGCACGTCTCTGTTCTCTGAATGCGAATCACTTTGTTCATCATTCTCTAGAGGGCAAATGCAAACCTGAAGAACTAAAGGTAGTTATTTTTTACTCTAAAGTTCCTCAGCAACCCTGTCTCTTACAACCTTATTACTTCTTATTCCCAGAATGCCTTACACAGTTCCTTACTCAACATGGTTAATGCTATTGCTTCAACAGGGCCTGTAAGAAACTTCTGCCTTAAAGACAAAGAGCCTGTAAGGATACAACAAGCATCAATAGATTACTGTTTTCCATTCTGTGCACTAGTTGTAAAACAGTTTAGCTCCTCCACATGCATAGAAGGTTTCTCAAGAGGTTTCTTATGTTGATGCCAAATGCAGCCATAAAACATTTTTAAATAAGCTGGCACTTCTGTAATGGTAGAATGCACCTTGTATTTACAGGAAATTATAATAAAGTCTGGCTGTGCACCCAAAAACTGATGTAATTCTCCAGCCAGAGAGGAACAAAGAGCATAGTAACAGGAAGTCCCTAATGAGCCCGTGATTGAGTGAGCTGTTCAGTCTAAAAACTGGTGTTTAATAACTTTTTTTTTTCCATGTTGCTTTTGCTTCAATTTCAGCATGTGCTTGAGCTGACAGAGACAAACTCTGATGCTTCATGTCATCCCAGCATTATCTAAAAATGTTCCAAAGAGTATCTTATGGGCTGCAATGGAAGCAAGAACATGTAACATTATATACAAAGAAGCTGCCATCCAGGACTGCCTTACAACCAAAGAAAAATGTTCTCAACATTTGCTTGCTCTATTTGTACTTGCTTTAGAGGATTATGAGAGGCAGAGAATGTAGAGGCAGCATGCCAAAACCACCAGAAGTGGGCTCTACATGTCAGTAAACACATTCTCTCCTTTCCCCAAGGGCACCTTCATTATCACCCTCATCATCCTGAGCTAGACAGAACAGAAAAGTAGTAGTAGTAATAAGCAAGGCCAAGGGTGTGATACCTTTGAATATTTTAGTGCAGCTCTGGTAGAATAGAACCCTTTGACCTGATATGTAAGATTGCATGGGAGAGGTATGAAACAGTGAGCTGATGCAAAAGTAAAATAAATGGCTGGAAGATGTAAAAAACATGAACAAATGATCTCAGAGTGCACTCTTGTTTCAGGCAGATGGCTCGCTGACAGATTCAAGTATACAGTGGTAGAAATTCAGTTGAATTTTCTTCATTCCAAAGAGTGAATGTGTCACCTGGTGGAGTCTCATAAAAAGTCTGACAAAGAGATATGCTTATAAAACAAAACATTAGGTATATTTGCTGATTACATAATTTTATTTAAGAAAAAGCATACATTGTGTTTTTTTCCTCAGTTTTCTCCCTCCTCCAAGTCTGCGTCAGAATAGATTTACATATTAATATTAAATATGGTCCGGCTTTGATCAAATAGAAATGGCTGACAAGCATTAAGAAAAATATCACATTTGGATTCTCTGAAAGTCCAATTCGTCAATAGTGTCAGTAGAGAGTCTCTGTAAACACCAGGCTCTGTTCAAATGAATATAATATTATCTGTTAACCTTGATTTCTGGTGTCAGGATTTCTTTGGCAGACAGATCATTTAATGTTTATCATCAGCCCCTTAACATTTCTAATCCAAGAAAGTTTGCTGGAATCATCCCAAAAATCATTAAGGATAAGATGGAGTCAGATGCATCACCACTAAATGATATTTAGAAAGCTTTTAATTGGCATACACTCCTTGCTGCAAATGCAGGTGTGAGTGTATAATGAACATCATTAAGTTGCTGAAAAGCTGATAAAAATACCATGGCTTTAGCAATAGCAATGTGTGAAAACAAATCGATCTTGTTCATAGGTCACTGAACAGGAAAAGAAACGGCAGTATATATAGAATATTTTCTTCATTTATTGCAATCAAGGCATTTAGATTATTATTACATACATTAATTATTAATGTATGTATTTGGTATTTTGGAAATATTAATTAAACAATATAAATGAGAGAGAGAGAAAAAAGTTTTTTCAGTTTTTTTTTTCAGTGTGTGCCTGCATGTCAGTGAACCTCTGACAGCATCAAATCTAATCGAATTATAGTATTATATTAATGGAAGGGTGAGTGCTGTAGAAAATGGATGGAATTTTTCAGTGGAGACCTGGAAACAATTATCAATAATTATCTTTCCACTTGATTCAATTCACATTTATTTGTATAGCCACCTTTAGTGGACTTTATTCTAGGTACAACCAGAAGTTAAGAGTTTTGTGAGCAAAAGGAGCGCATTGGCTTCTAGGTTGTGTCTAACCTGTTTAAGGCTTTATAAGTAAGTACTTATATATAATACTTACATAATTATAAATATAATACTTATTTAATAATACGGAATTTAACAGGTAACCTTTTACTTATATATAATACTTACATAATTATAAATATAATACTTATTTAATAATACGGAATTTAACAGGTAACCTTTTTTACTTTCACCTGTGCAGAGAAAAAATTTGGGTTATATGCTCATGTTTCTTGGACCTGATAAGAACTCGAGGGCATGCGGCAAACAACAAGGGTAATCCAGAAAACACAGCGGTAGTCCAAAAGGCAGGCGGGAACAATCAAAAACGGGGGCAGTCCAAGGTAATACACAGGCAAGAATAACACAGGAAAAACTGCTCAGAAATGTTTACACAAGGCAAAACAAGACTTCGCAAAGCTCTAAGCAACTGGGTGAGAATTTTTAGCATCTGTGATGAGATAATGGCTGCCACCTGGGAAGGGCATGGCCCAGGTACGGGGTCATGGGAAATGTAGTGCTCAATATTCAGGAGAGGGCTCCCGCTGGCGGCCGACAGAGGGAGCCACAGAGGCCGGATTTGTGACAGAGCCCCCCTCCTGCGAACGGCTCCTGACGTGAGGATCAGCTCGGCACCAGGGCCTACCACGGGGTCTAGGTGCTGGTCGATCTGGGTGCCCTTGATGGAAGTCCTCGATGAGAGAGGGATCCAGGATGTCAGTGGTGGGAACCCAGGACCTCTCCTCTGGACCGTAGCCTTCCCAGTCAACCAAGTATTTGAGACGACAAATATTTGAGACGAAGTATTTTGCATGGGAGTCGCAGCCGGAGATTCCTGGTAGACAGCCAGACCCATTGTCCAGGAGCATAAGGGGGATTTTGAGTTTGATGGCGATTGGCCTGCTTGGTAGTTTGACGGACAGCCCTTTGCAGGTGAACATGAGCAGCGTTCCTTGTTTCTTCACTTCTTTGCGTGCAGTTGTTGATGGCAAGGAGATCAGATGGTTCACCAGACCAGGGGAATAGAGGAGGCTGGAAGCCCAAAACGCACTGGAAGGGTGTAATGTTGGTGGCTGGCCTACAAATAGAATTCTACATTGAATAGAAACGATGTCCTCAGGTAGGCAGTAAAATCTGAACACGTAGTTGCAGAGGATCTCAGCCATTTCTAGAGCGGTGGGAAGCTTTGGACGAGGGATTAATCGACATGCTTTTGAGAAACGATCTATGACAGTGAGTATGGTGGTGTTACCTTGGGATGACAGGAGATCAGTGACGAAGTCAGCGGCTATATGAGACCAGGGGCGTTGAGGAATTGGCAGAGGATGGAGCAAACCAGCAGGTGAGTAATGAGGTGATTTGGAGATGTTACAGTTTTCACAGTTCTTCACAAACTTAACAGTATCCACCTGCATCGAAGGCCACCAGAATTTATTGGACAGTAGGTGAATTGTGGTAGCAATATCGGGGGGACCGGAACTGGGCAGGGCATGAATTTGAGTGAGGACTCTTGGATGGAGGGCTTGGGGAACATACGTGAGATTAGCTGGACAGTTTGGGGGTGCAGGTTCATGATTCAAAGCTTCGTTGATCTCTGTCATGATATCCCACTGGACAGGGGATACTACCCTGCTGGCAGGTAGAATGCTTTCTGAGGATGGGGTTATACGATCTGATTCGTAGAGGCGAGATAGAACGTCAGCCTTTGTGTTTTGGGAGCCTGGTCTATAGGTTACTTTGAAATTGAAACGGGTAAAGAACAAAGCCCAGTGGGCCTGGCGGTGGTTGAGGCGTTTGGCTAAGCGTAAGTATTTTAAGTTGCGATGATCCGTCAGGACAGTGAAGGGGTGCTTAGCCCCCTCTAGCCAGTGCCTCCACTCCTCAAAGGCAGCTTTCATAGCTAACAGCTGACGGTTACCCACATCATAATTTTGCTCTGCAGGGCTTAATTTATGGGAGTAAAAGGCACAAGGGTACATTTTGGGCTGATTACCTTGACGTTGTGACAAAACGGCCCCACTCCGGTACTGGAAGCATCCACCCCAACCACAAATTCCTTGTCTGGATCTGGGTGATGGAGAATGGGAGCGGAGGTGAAGCGTTCTTTGAGATCTCGATAGGCATCTAAGGCTGAGGGAGATTAGAATAAATGATTCTTTCTCTTCTTTACCATGGACGTAAGGGGAGCCACCACCATACTAAAGTTTCTTATAAAATGACGGTAGAAGTTGGCGAACCCCAGGAAGCGTTGTAGCTCCTTGAGGGTGCGGGGTTGAGGCCAGTTGACTACAGATTCCACCTTCCGCTCGTCCATGGTGACCCCCTCTGGGCTGATTATGTACCCTAAGAAAGAGACTTTAGTACAATTAAAATCACATTTCTCAATCTTGGCGTACAGCTGATGATCAATGAGTCTTTGCAGTACGGCTCTCACATGTGTGACATGTTCCTGGAAATTGTCAGAGTAAATGAGAATATCATTGATATAAACGATGACCCAGCAATTTATCATATCTCGAAACACATCATTAACAAACGCTTGGAAACATGAAAGGCTGTTAGCAAGTCCAAAGGGCATGACTAGACACTCATAATGGCCTGAAGTGGTTAAAAAAGCAGTTTTCCAATCATCCCCCTCTCGTATACGAATCAAATTATAAGCATTTCTGAGATCTAGCTTGGTGTAATACTTAGCAGAACGTAATTGTTTAAGAGCGGCTGGTACTAGAGGCAGGGGATATCTGAACTTTACAGTTACCTCATTAAGGCTGCGGTAGTCAATGCATGGGCGTAATCCTCCGTCCTTTTTCTTCACAAAGAAGAATCCAGCCGAGGCTGGAGAGGTGGAGGGTCTGATGAACCCCTTTTCCAACTCCTCCTGAATATAATTCTGCATAGCCTCTGATTCTGGTTGTGATAGAGGGAAAATGCGGCCCTTGGGGATAACCTCTCCGGGGACAAGCTCTATGGCACAATCGCTGGAGCGATGTGGGGGTAGTTTGGTCGCCTTGGTTTTGCTGAATGCAAGGGATAGATCAGAGTATTCAGTAGGTAGGGTTGTCTCCAGGGAGCAGGGAGCACTGGTAGTAGAGGGGTACTTTTGGGGTTCTAGATTGATACAGTGAGTTTTGCAATGAGGAGACCATTAAATAATTTCTTGTTTGGCCCAGGAAATTACAGGGTTGTGGATATCAAGCCATGGGAACCCCAGGATGATGGGTGTCTACGGAGTATGGAGCACTAACAGACGTAAGGATTCCTCATGTAGGACACCCACACAAAGAAACAGGTCAGAGGTAGTCTGCGAGACCTGTCCGGTGCTCAGGGGTCTCCCATCTATCGCAGCCACTGTCACATGCGAAGAAATGGAGAGCAGAGTTAGATTATGTAGTTGAGCAAAATGTTCATCGATGAAATTGCCTGCAGCCCCACAGTCAATGAGTGCGGTGGTATCGATAGTTTTGCCATTATAGATAATTGTAACGGGGACTTTAAGACTGGTGAGTGGTTGACAGTTATTACTCAACGAGCTGTTTCTTCTAGAAGCGAGAGAGGAGCAGTCCGTCTGTATATGACCTGCCTGGCCGCAGTATAGGCACAGATGATCCCTTATACGTTTCTCACACTCAGTCTGCGTTAAATGAGCATGAGCGATTTGCATGGGTTTAGGGTCTGGGTGTTTGGGCTTCGAGTGAGAAACGAGAAAAGCTTCAGGAACGGGTGTTCTAGCTCGCAGTAAGTTGTCCAGGTGAATGGATAGCTTGATTAATTGATTGAGTGATTTGTCTTCGTCTCGACATGCTAATTTCGCCTGAAGGTTGGCATTAAGTCCCCTATGGTAAGTTAGTTTTAAAGGTTTATCATTCCAACCTGATTGAGCCACCAGAGTCCGGAAGGCGAGGGCATACTCCACTGCAGATTTCTTCCCCTGTCTTAACTCCAGGAGCTGCTCGCCAGCCTCGCGTCCGTCAGCAGAATGTTGGAAAACCTCTCTAAAGCGCAAATGACGGGAAAGTGGGCTGTTCAGAGCTCTATATGGCTGTTGCCCAGTCGAGCGCTTTGTCAGTTAACAAAGAGCATACAAATGCAATTCAGCTATTTTCGGTGGGATAGAGAAAGGGCTGTTGTTCTAAGAAGAGCGAGCATTGTAACAAAAATCCCTTACATTTTCCCGGAGATCCGTCGTACTTGTTTGGGAAAGCGAGGCGTGGACCAGCAGTGGGAGGGGCAGCGAGTACCGGAGGTGGAGAGGGAACACCTTGAGCCGAACTTGAACCGGAGGGGAAATGCAAGGCCTGCAGAGACTTAACAAGCTCCTCCGTGAGTGAGGTAAGGCGACTCAGCTGTTGTTGATGGATAGCCAGCGTGGAAGCCTGGGTGGAGAGTTCCGTGCTCAGCTGGAACATTGCTGCTGGATCGTTTGGCGGCGAAGTTTTCTGTAACGAATGCTAAGGAGATGTTGGATCCATTCGCAGCAGTTTATTACAAACAGCGTAAACAGACAGGCAAGGGTCAACAACAGCAAACAGCAAACAGCAATGCTCTATTGGCTGGCCTTCCAGCATGAGCACTTAAATCATTACAACTGATACAAAATGCAGCAGCTCGTCTGGTCTTCAAAGAGCCAAAAAGAGCCCATGTCACACCTCTCTTCATCACCCTTCACTGGCTACCAATTGCAGCACGCATAAGGTTCAAATCACTACTAGTCGCTTACAAAACCACCACCGGCTCTGCACCATCCTAACTTCACCAAATCATTCACATATTCACTCCCTCCAGATCCCTACGGTCAGCAAGCGAACGTCATCTTGTTATACCATCCTCCAAACACACACAATCACCTACTCGCAGCTTTACATTCAATATCCCCTGCTGGTGGAATGATCTTCCACTCTGTTCAGTCTGCCTCATCCCACACCACATTCAAAAAACTACTAAAAACTCACCTCTTTCGAGATCACCTAACGCCAGTCTAACCCTCATCAAAAAAAAACTTTTTCTCCCCCCTCTCAACAGGTATCCACTCGAGCACTGAAGTATGGTATACTAGGAAATTGTATCTATGTACGTGTAACGAGGTTGAAATTGTTTTATTTCACAAGATTTTCCTGTTAATATGCATTTAATGCTGTTCTACAATTGTTTAAATATGTGTTTCTAAGAATACATTAAAAAGGTCTGTAAGGAGGTGATGGCCCCCCCCCTTTTACAACAAAGTGGTTCAGCCCAGGCAGCCATACCTGCCGTATTGTTCTTTTAAGCATTTTTTTTTCTTTCCGTCTTTTTAAGAAAAGAGTGTTCTTGATGTGTGAGCTGAAGCTGTCATGACAGCTTGTCTATATAAAAATACATTGTATATGCAGACCCAATCCGGCATTCTCTTGTCATCTTTCACTAATCCTCAACACAAC
>JAZGTK010012118.1:0-15130 GCA_036877625.1 Ambastaia sidthimunki
GTTTTCTCTGAAGTACCACGGAAATATAATGGTAATACGATATGCTAATATACACTAATGGTATATTAAAGTATTAATAACCAAATTACCATCATACCACTTTTTGTAAGTGTGAGATTCTAGCTAAATACAAAAATTAACTAAAAATTAAGGCAGGAAAGGGGTCAGTAGGACAGTTTTGGTATTTTTTCCCCAGCACAAAAAAAATTAAATTTAGTGTTATTTATTGAACCAAAAAACAAAAATAATTCACTGTTGCCAGTTCTAACTAAATGCACCATGGTAACGATAGTTTCATCAAAATAGCACAGAGCAACAATTATTAATACAAAAACGTATTTGTTGTAAGCCTCCGCTTTCAGAATAACAAATTTTTATCATACAGAATAACAAAGATCTCATTTAATTTTACTATAGTTTTACAATAGCAATAATCGGTATAGTATCAGCCTCACACAACATGCTCATGGGCTGCCCACAGTCCATTCACCTACTGTTTTATGCATATTGTACACAAAAATCGGCAGTTCCAATTGAAATTCTACACATTGAAATTGCTGACGTCTGCCATCAAATTAGTGCCATCAAATCTTGGATAATTGTGTTTGAAGCAATTAGTAGCAGACACACATAATGTTCACTAGTGAAACTGTTTATTACATCTCATGTAAAGATGTCAAGATCAGTGTTAGATTCTTAGAAAATGCTCTGTACTGTAAGTCACTTTGCATAAAAGCATCTGCCATGTGCAAATGTAAATGATTCAGCTTCCTCTGAATAGTTTTTGTATAACTGATCATGGACAGATCCTACTGTCCAATACTGTAGTCTAAATGAGTTTTTGTGGTAACTATTTCAGATAATCTTGCTCCTAAAGACTCTGTTACCCAAGTTACCCTGTAACTTTAAGTTTGTTTAACCAGCTCTGTGATACAGTCCTCAGATCAGCATAATGTTGACAGGACCTCGGTCTGATCATCCCGGGTTTGGACAGTTTGTTGCGTTTTTGCCATCTGACCCCTTTGTCTTGTCTAGTCTAGTCGAGTCAGTTTCGTTTTGTTTAGTTTCGTCTCGTCTAGATTTCAGACTGTCTGTTTTGTTTGCTGTCTTGTTTTATTATTTTTTGTTACAGTTGCGCTCTCCGCGTTGCTGCCCGGATCTCCCGCTTCCCCTCCAGCCCGTCCCCGCTCAGCTGCTCTCCTGCCCTGCCTCTCACCCTCCCGGATCTCCCGCTGCCAGCTGTGCCAGCGCCTGTGCCGGATCGGCTCCTACACCCTCTAGTTTTTGTTTTTTGTCTTTCTGTTTCTGTTTTGTTTTGTCTCTTGAATAAACTGTGTACCTGCTTTTGGATCCCTGTGTGATTCGTGACAAATGTATGATAGCAATCACTCAACCAATGGCATATACTGTCAGAAAAACGTTTGAGACACAATAGAAAGTTTAAAGCTATTATTATATATATATGAATTCCGATTAATCACACAACTTCAATCAAACACACAACAACACTGACAGAGAAAATACTGTGTTTTCATCCCCAAGAAGCTGATTGGTTACAACAGTAACTGATTGGTGTTGACAAAATAAATGCTTTTGGCAAACACATTAAACAACAAACACGCGCATATGAACCCCTGATTACATGCTTAAGTGGATTAATGCATTTTTCTGATTTAACTTCCTCCCTGACTGTGTGGTTGTGACCAATCAAAAGAGATTATTTCCCTAATCCCTCTGAATGATTCATCCACTCTGAGAGCACCTTTATCAGTCAAGTAAATTAATATTTCGCCATGACAACCATCTAATCACTTTACAGAACTGACAAAACACACATGGGATCCAGGTCAATCAAAATTAGCATCAGGAGAAAGACTTCCGTTTTGGCTTTGCTCTGACATTGTCGTATGCATTCGGCTGCATGTAAGACTGTGAGGATTTCTTTGTCATGCTTTGTTTCTTTCTGATCTCTTCTAATCCCGAGCCAACACGAGCGAGCGAGAGACAAAAATCTGCCTCGTTGTTTGAGGTTAGAAAAGCCACACGGCATCCACTTGAATCACTGTATGCTATAATAGAGCTATTTTTGTGCTTGCATGGCAATGAAAACATTGTGTTTTTGCGAGCGTTATTGTTTTCTTTTCTGTGTTCTATAGTAGATGACATCATTGTGTAATCTAGGCCTTTAATGGGCCTTTGATCTAATTGTGATTATTTGATTTAACCACAATCACTTTGTGCTATAAATTCCAACTGTATATTGCCATCAAACATTAGAATTTTAAGCAAGTAAATTAAATCTTCACGAAACGTTGATTTATCTCTTGGATCTTCCCAGGCAGTGCATAGAAGTAAGAAAGCTTCTCCTAGGCAGAGTTTCTATGTCCCTGTGGTGTTGAGAAATGGCTTGAGATCATGTAAGAGGCAAACACTTCAAATCTGATCATATTGAGCAGTAGTAGCACACCTTTCTTCAACAAACAATATGATCTGACGTATTGACAAAGTCTGTAGAAAAACAGGGTACAATTAACACTAAGGTTTAATGCTTAGAGTTACCATGGTGTAGAATTACTTGTGAGCTGGCCTTGGCATGCACAATAAATTATATAAATGTATATATTTTTACTATAATTTACTCAGGTGGGATACTGTTCAAAAAGTGCCAGTTTAAAAATATAGAATACACCCCAGAGAAGAAAAATATTTGCATGTTACTGTTTAACATGTTTCAATATTTAGAAAATTACTATTTATGTCATTCTACCCTGTGAAACATCTGTAATTCACATCTGTAGCTCACAAAGGCAATTAAATTGTTAATCACTATTATTTGCTTGACAGTTTATCAGAGGAATTTCATAATGGTGACAGCCCTGTTTCATTATGATAGAAACATCACAGATGACCACACACTTGGAACACAACAGCTCTTTATTACCAACCTGTCCACACAATACAGAAAGAAACATGTGGGTGTCACCAGCCCAGCCAGGAGTCATCAGAGATTGGCAAACGCCACTTTCCTGCTGAAAACCTCTCCTGAATATGCAGCTAGAAGGATTCAGGGTGCATGTCGTGTCCACAGAGCCGCGGGAAGCCTGCAAAGCTGATGTACAGAGGTTCTACTTTTAGGTCTCCCACAACAGCTGCACTCAGCCTGGGCTGTGGGACCTCATTCTGTGCAGTGGAGCTTGAGAGAGTGAGAAAAGGATGCATCAGCCAATCACTGATGAAAGAATGTGAGAGGGTTCTTTTCTTCACAGGATGCACAGGAGCCTCATAGGTGTTAATTTAGTAAGAACTCCTTATTAGTGTCGCACTTTCTGTGGGTGAGATGGTTTAAAGTGTGAAACCCAGACAGTAGGATAGAGACACCCCATCCTCATGCATTTCACATACATGCTAATGTAACAAATGGAGGTGAATTTACACAAAGTTATTTCAGCACAAATCATGTTTCTAAATACACATTTAAATTATGTAACTGACATCAATTTAGCACAAACAAACCATTTATTTTTAATTATTTTTTTAATTTATTTTTTTTATGAATTTAATTTTAATCTTAGCCCTAAGATGTATTTAGCCCTACCTAAATACATGGCATTGGTCAAAAGCCAGAACCAGACATTCTGGGCCGCTCAAACAAATACTTTTTAAAGTAATACTTTAAAAGCCATTCCTCAGGAAGTACTAATAATTTATGTATAGTTAACTCTGACCATTAAACTGACAGGAGAAAGTATTTTAACATTGACATAACATAAAATAATGGCCTGTTACATATATACAGTACAGAAAGCTGAACCAGGACCAGCAGCCATGTCTAAAACACTCTTATTCAGTGGGCAGAAATGCGGATGAAAAGGAAATTTACAAAAACCATGAAGTTATTAGGTTTTAATAAAGCTTGGAAAATTCTTTAAGCACTCACTAGAATATAGCTTTAAATTTCAGGTGCTCTTGTTAGGTGAGACAAAGAAATTCTCATTTTGCCAGTTATCTGATCCCTATTATACAGTAATGTCTTGTATCTTGTATTTTAAAATAGCGTAGTTTCAAATAAAGCTGTTTTGTGAAACAAAAAAAACAAACTGAAAACAGCATGTTTATCTTGGTTTAGATGCATCAAAAACTGTTTCAACACAAAACCATTTTCATAGATCAAATGCCCATATATGTTCCCCAACCATTTTTATTATTATTATTATTATTATTATTAACTTAACAAGATATGTAAAATACTAGCTGAATTGATTCAGCATCTGGGCTGAACCTATCTGACTACAGGAAAACACTGCAGAAGATCCTTTAGTCTGTCTTCAGTCTTCAGACATTTTGAGCAAAGCTCATATTTCAACCATACCAAGCCCATCTGAAAAGGCTTGTTTTTGCTAATTAGTGCTGGTTCAGTGCTAGACTAGCTGGTGGACCAGCATGATCTTTCTAGTAATGCAAAAATAGTCTAGTACTTGGTTCAACAAGGAAATCC
The DNA here is from genome assembly GCA_036877625.1 of Ambastaia sidthimunki. NCBI lineage: Eukaryota > Metazoa > Chordata > Actinopteri > Cypriniformes > Botiidae > Ambastaia > Ambastaia sidthimunki. The sequence goes on from JAZGTK010012118.1 coordinate 4,496, forward strand.
TGTTGTTTAAGCCCACTAGCATCAACATCACAAAAGATGACTGACACTGCCCAGAACCCAATAGGTGTCATGCAAAGGCCCATACCAAACCCTTTAGGAACCTTCTTAAAGATCTCCCCTTGAAAAAATCTAATTAAAACCAGCTTTAAAAACAGCATAAAGTGGTCCAAACTGGTGGCAGAAAATCCCCACCAGCTGGCAGTACAGCTAAACCAGTTTGGACCAACTACTTGGAACCAACTACTGTGGATATGCCATTGGCTGAGATTTGCCATTTGTTGCTTACAATTCTCAAACATAATAAAATGTTATAATGGTAATATGTGTTATAATGGTAAATTAATGAGAAATTAAAGATATTGCAAAGACAATTTTAACCAGAATCTTAAGTTCAGTAAAATGAACATGTCAAAATAAGTAATGATGTTTTGTTTAATTAGAATTCAGTCACAGAACTGACCTAAGAAGCAACACATTTTTGTACAATGCAAATGTTGCCACAATGTATGGCAATGTATTGTTAGACGCAATGTATGTGGCAGGAATAAGTTGCATTTAAAAGTAAGGACTGTTTTCTGGGGCACAATTACATGTATAATACACATAGCCTGAGGAATTTTGCTTCTATTGTTCTATAGCTTAGGGGGAAATTTATGCACTTATCTATTCTTATACTAACTGCTGTTTACCTGCAAATAGCTGTGTTAGCCCACTGTGTGCCATTGTAGGCTTTTGTTCAGATATTTAAGGAAATGGCTCTTTCAATCAGTCAAAGTGAGAGCTACTAAACTATTGAGAGACTACAGAGCCTTTACTGTGAAACCTGTCATCAATAATTCTAAAACTATCTTGAATTTTTTTCTTGTATATTAAACAAAGAAAGCTTTTGTTCTTCGGCAGTGTTACATCATTTCCTTTGAATTAACACTGTTGAAAATTCAAGGTCTACGCATAACTACCAGCTTAATAATGTGCTATATACCTAGATGGTATTTTTTTTTGGTGATGCAGGTCAATCTGGAAGTACACAACTTTCTTGTTACCATCTTTGCTCATTGGCTGTCAGTTTTGGAGCTGATGTTTTTGAGCCACTCACTTCAGTCCTAAACACCATGTGACTAATTAATCTGGAGCCACAGGAATCATGACAATATTGATTAGCAGATGGTAACACAAGCACATTCCCAAACTTGTTCTAAGCTGTTTGGAAATGATGACAGCTGTTTATTTTGTATTTTTAGTTCCCTCTGAACACGTCTATTACAATATCGACGCTGTCGGGCGGAATCCTCGTTGAAAACTCAACTTTTGGTCTTTGTTGTTTTTTTTTCATAAATCTATACTATTGGTCAGTCCCCACGTGGGTCTGTAAATTTTAGAAATGATTAACCAATTAAAAGTGTTAAAAATAGCTTGGGATTAAATCTCTTAACTCCATTGGAGACTTCAACTGTCTGAGAATTCTCATAACTGTACCATAACCTTTTCTTTACTCCGCGAGAGCCTCTCAGCATTACTTCTCCTCAAGATTGAAAGTGACAACGATTAAGAAATCCTCATCGAGTAACACATCATCTGAGGTAAATGTCCTCAAAACACTGGTTATTCTTGATTTAATGAATTCATGATGTGCAGAAGGAAGCCCGTGAGCCACAAAGGTAAGTTTGCGTGCAGATTAATTTCTGCCTATTTGGACAGCTTATAATTTTATTTTGGTATTGCATCAATCATAGCTTCTAAACGTTTAAAATAGAGTTTAGGAAGCTATATGGAACCACAATCATTAGCTCTGATTAGCTCTTAAAGCCTTGGCTCTTGTCAAAAGGCTCAACACGACCAAAGACTTTGATGAACACTGCTGGCAGCAGCGATGTCTGTGTCCATCTTATCAATGATAGCGTAAACTCCTATCTCCCTGCTCCCAAGTCATAAATTGTTTATTCACTGGACGCAACACTGTACAATTAAATTCCTAGATATAACATTTTGATAGATGAAAACAATAAACCTCAATTTCTCAAAACTGGTCAAAACGCAAATAGAATCTTATAATTCTAAGGTGCATTTCTAATTGGTAACACTAATGAAACAGTTTGCACACTTTGACTTTAAGTAACACTAACATTAAAATATCGAAATGAAGAATATTCAACCTTCCAAGTCTTTTCCAAACTCAGTGTCTGTTTCTAAATTAGTGTCTTTGTTTATCCCCTGCCTGTCAGGCTGACAGAAAACTAACCCCACCCCACCTCACAGCCTCCCATTCGACTTCCTCCTGCAGCAGAGAGTTTCTCATTCCCTGCCCTCAGCGCTCTAATCCATACCTGCCACACGCTCGTTAGACCCTTCAAAAATAACACATCAAAGAAAGAGGCTCTTTAACGCAGCCTGTCCAAATAAGGTCACTCTTTTGTCATATGAAATCAAGGGAGACAGAGAGAGAAGTGAGGCCTTTTCCCAGCCTGAGGGTCCACAGTCACCATCATCATCTCTGGCATCGCATGCATGTGACAGCGCAACACCGGTATCTACACCCTAGACACAGAAACATCACACTTAAGTTCAGCTCAGCTAAAGCGAGCAGTTGTGGAAGGAGCTGAAAATCAGTCACGAAACAAAACTAGGATATTTGGATCTGAGGAATAAGATGCAGGCAAGGCACACAAGGCACAAGGTTATACATGCTAGGACTGGGTTATACAGGGAAGAAATTCTCAATGTTTTCTAGTGAAACGTTTGATGTCATTTTACAATCTTAAATCCATTTGATGACATTGAATGATATAATATTTAAGGTCAATTTAGTATCTCAATATTAATATATAGTATTCCCAATATTGATATATCTGCTCTGAAATCTCTTATGAAGGTGTTTATTTGTTAATCATTCCAACAAAACGGTCATTGATGCCAAACAGATTAAAAATGTATAGACTAAGTAACAATGAAACTTTACACAAAAAATAAACATGAAAAGAATCTATATGCACCAATATAACAATACATGTAATAAACAGTATGTACAGATCTGTCAGATTGGTGTCTGTGGTTTTTTGTGTATTTCTATCACAGCATGTCAAGTTTATCAATTTTAAACTTTTAATGCGAGTACACAATCCAAAATCCTTTCCACAAGAGTGTGAAGGGCTTTGCTGTCCAAAACTGAAAGCTACTGTGGTTAATGAACAAATCATTGTATACACATTCTTTGATAAATATGGGATAAAGTTTATTCCAAAAATAAGGCTGTAACAAATATCAAAGTCAATGAAACATAGTTGTAACTGGAATTCAATTGGTGTCAAATATTCTAAAGTCACACAGTTATTGTGCTGTCAGGATCAATTAGTGTAGCCATTGCCAAATACTCAGAGTTTAGTCAGAGCACACATCATATTCGATAAGACGTAAACTGAAACAAGAGTGTAAGGAATGGACACGTAATTCTTTGACTCATTCATGAAACACAAAGAGACTGTCTCTGTAAATCATGAATAAAACCGTATTAGAGCTGAGCAAATCATCTGTTAAGCCATGATGGCAACAATTAACAAATATAATTCACCTCTTATAACCCAGAAAGGGGTAATAACTAAAGTGGTCCAATTTTCACAACCCATGTTTTAATGCAAAGATATACGGTTTATTTTCTCCTGAACAATCCGTACTAAAGCACACAACAATTAAATATGTATCACATTGTATCAAATTAAACATGGCATCTATGCTGACAAATCTTTCTGGACATACTGCTGAGGTTTGCTATCCCACAGTGTTACGTTCTGTCCTGCGATATCGATCTCTTTAGTCTCTCAATGAAAGTGTCTCTGAGCGTTCTTATCTCTACAGCCTCCAGACTCTTCTCCCCAGCTCACCATCCTAAATCTACACTTAATCTCAGATTTATCTGGAATCCAAAATTCGCTCCCTCCTCAGGTGTTCAGGCAAAGCCTTTCGTGTTTTCCTTTACAACAAGGTTGTTGAGTAAATCTCAACCGTTTACCGTTGAACAGATGACTGCTTTTGTGCTGTAACACCCCTTACTGACTTTTCCAGTATGACCAGTTAGGAATAATTAAAGCTGATTAGACTGAGGCCTCAGTAAACAAAGGGCCTCAATTATGCCTGCATCTGTTGGGCTTGGAGAGATTCACTTTAAATGCAAAACATAACAGATAGCAGTGCTGAGGCTAGCTGAAAGAAGCTTTTTACATTTATCGTACAACATACACCTCTTCATTACATAAATCATGAAAATTACTGTAGTACAGTTTTACTGTCACTGTTTTATTTGCTCTGGTGTTGTAATTTTTAAATGTTAAATTAATAGCAAACAAGTTTTTTTTTTGAGCTTGTACTTTAGTGCTCACTTACATGGTAAAAAAATACAAAAATCTTCAAAAATTCACTTTTGTCAGACGACAATATTATGTAATGCATCTATTTAGGTTATAATTATAGGTAATAATTATTTTGTGTGTCAAAATCTATTTCATTGCTTGTCTCACTATATCCAGAACATTAGTATATTCTGATATCTGGCTGGACCAGTGCCATTCTCAGGTCTCGTGGCCTCGCCCCTGTAAAACACATCCGCAACATAAGATTTCCTATGTGCTTTAAATATTTTATGCCAACGAAATGGCTTGGGCCAACATTTAAATAGCTGAAACCCTGCATGATTACTTCAGAGTTGCTTTAAAGTGCTTCCATGCCGGAAATAATTTGAAGTCACACTGAGGGTATTCATTTACGGAATGAGCGAGGGGCATGCAAGCACGCAAGACTGACCCAAGCCAGTCAAAATCGAATGAGTCTGGATCTTAATTTATCTGAGAGCTTTTATGAGTCTGTATTTCCCCATGTGTGATCAAGTATCTTGTTTGGGGACTGTCCAAATTCCTTGCTGTCCTTTATGACATTGCCCTACTCTAAAAGAGATTTTAAATTAAATCTGAAGTGTCTTTTGTACATGTTCTTCCTGACGTTTTAACTCTGCACAATCAGCTGCCGGAGGGTGTTTGTGAAAGATATGCATAATGAGAACACGATATACTGAGTGGAGCTACAAAAAGGTGGAAATTAGGTGAATCAATCATCTGTTGGGTGGGACACATCTGTTCAAAACTACAGAGTTGAAGGTTGTGAATTCTTTGCCCTGAAGAACTGAAGGGTGGAAATGTTTATATATTGGGTATATTATGTATATATTGGGATAAATCACTTTTGAAACTGTTTTGACATCAACAGTTACTACATTTACCCTATTAATGCAGCTTCACGGTATAATTGTGTAGGGTTGAAAATTAAATGGAATTTACAACCCCTTTATCTTGTAAGTGACGACTCTTCTGAACCCACAGTTGAACTGATCTGACTGCAATCTGATCTGCAGTCATAGAACTGACTATCTACACAACTATACTAGTTTTGATTCTTTGTTAATAATTTAAACCTACCTAATGCAACACAATATATTTATTATAGCAGCGCTCTCCCACATTAAGCTATCATAACTGTGCTTATTTCCGTCGTTGGTATAAGTAGCAGAAGGGTGAAAATAGACAGAAAATTCACAGTTTTATACCATCTTACTGTTAACAATTTTCTAGTCATTTCTGCATTCCTACAGCTTGAACCACTGTAGTGAAACCACCCTTACAATTGTGTAATGTCACGTCATTACCCGCCTCGCCAGCAGAGGGAGCCCTCACCAGAATACTAACTATTTACTTCCTCTGCTTCCTGTTAATTCATTTCCTGTTTGGTGGACTATTTAAGCAGCATGCTCATTTGAGCACGTTGCGAAGTATTGCCAGTTTACCTGCCTTACCGAGCGTTTATACCTGTTTATGTTTACCACGTGTATGATATTGTCTGATTACCTGTTTTGCTTCTTTCGGATTACCCTTTTGGATCTGTTTACTTGGTCTGATTGTCTGCTTGTGTTTTTGACCCTTGCCTGTTTTCACGTTTCTGATTTTTGCCTGTTGATTTGGATTGGTTTATTAAACAACCGCAAATAGATTCTACCAGTGCGTCTGTGTCACCTACCTTACAAAATGTACATTGTTTGTCAAATTGTTTGTCTTTTTAATATTTTATCACATTATTCTGCACCTCTGAAATGCTTCTCTTTTCTGGGTGAAAAAAAACTTGTTATTCTAATAAACCTAATATTCCTAGCATTCATCTTAATGGCTTTTTGCAACTTTTTTAAGCCAATCATCTCGTTGTAAATGTCATATGACTGATCACCTGATTTTAAATCTGCCCGTGGCAAAAATCCGTAAATTACAGACTGTAATTTAAGAAATCTACGGTATTTACATGCTGCATGCAAAAACTGTTTTGACCGATTGCACAGCAACTTTTAAATGGCCATCAAAGGAAACATGCTTTTTGTCTGCATAATAATGAAAGTACAGTACAGTATCTATCAAAGAAACTAACCAGTTAATTTCCCTTACAAAGTTCTCCTTTTTTGTGAACACCATTCTCAATATAAAACACTCAAGAATGCTTATCAAGAATTAGTCATTTTCTGTTTACAGACCACATCTCTGATTTATCATGCCCTGCTAATAAAAGTGCCATGAAACAGGCATGAAGCAACAAGACAGAGCAGCCCCTGTGGAATTTACCATAAAATACAAGTGAATCCAACCCTCAAAACCTGACAAGACGTTCTGAGGTGCAGCTGTAAAATATTAGGTCAGAGAGTGAACTGGACCAGCTAACAGGTTCAACTGCTCTCATGGCATCTTCTGTCCAGAAATGTCTGATTCACTCACCAGAAACAGAGTGACAGTTTTCAGTTTCCTAAAGCCATAGATGACGCAAATTAAAAGAGGACTGACTATTTTATAAACCTAGCATGGCTTTTACACTCTGAGAAAGTTTAGATGTTTCTTGAGAGGTCAGAATCTTGACAGGCAAACAAAGAAACAATTTTTTCATACATCTCCTAAAATAAACAATGTCATATATATGATTGTATGAAACACTGGAAGCTTTCTGAGAACTTTTCTGAGCACTACATGTGTTGACACTTCACGCCTTGGTGTTTTTTGCTGAATAATTAACAAAAGTGTTGTTTTATTATAGTTTGATATAATCTAAACACTATGTACTACCTAAGCATCTATTAAAGGTAGGATCTTTCAAAATTAAAATAAATTTAAAAAATGTAACAAAAGAATCAAAGTTAACAAAGCGGGCTTTAAACATTACAGGTATCATGTAATTTATTGTAGATTATTAATCATAAAATTAATAAAACAATGTTGGCATACATATGACATCAAGGTATCTAGATGCAGAACTATCTATAGATCTATCTCAAACACTGACTTAAAGCCCCAAAACTCCAGTTTTTACTTAATGGATTTGTGACGATAAATCATTTTCTAGTGTCTGAAAGCACAGTGCACATAAGACTTAGACTTCATGTAGCGTGTGCAGGAAAAGAATCAGGTCTTCTAAACACTCACCAACTAACCCGATGCCTATTTTAAATGAATAGACTTAATCTACTCTGACAGCAACTCACAGTCATTACAAAGCTCTCAGTTTTCCCACACTGTGTATTTTTAAAAACATTGTCTAGCTCCACTATAGCGCTAAACGAGAACTAATGCATATTTAGTATTATATGACCTACAATATATGATCGCTAAACTACATACAAATATTTTAAATCACTTCAGAATCAGAGTGTGTACATCCGAAGCAGTGACTATAAACACTAAATGGACACATTCTTGTCCATTTAATTTTATTAGTTGCAGATCTCACTCAGAGAAAAGCCCTGCAGGTCCTATTATCTTATCCCAGGAAAACGCTGCTGGTTTTCCCTCTGAATGTTGACACAGTTTCCTCAAGGCACACGGTGCATCTTTCACTTTCAATTAGACCCAGTGCTGATGACTGGATGGCTGCTTCATTGTCAATAACCTTGAGGAGGTTGGGTGGTATGACTGAAGTCTTATGGCATGGTATGAGTAATTTTATGCACAATTAATGTAGATGTCACAATCATTTTTTAAGTAAGTTGGTTTAAGCTATTTGCAAAAAAAAATAAAAATAAACCAAACATATGGTAGTGCCTTTTTTTTTTATTTTGTTTTTAATAAATTCTTCAAATCAAATTTCTTTCATTTGATTAATTTATGGATGCAAGCCACACAATACGATTATTTAAAACAGAAATGACAAGTCTCAACATATATTGGCACTTTAATTAGAAAAAGATTTCAAACAAAACCATTAGCATTATAAAATGGGACGTTCTGACTCTGTATTCTGATTGGATGAGCTGCATTCACAGCTGTTGTTAATTAGCCAGTAAATGCATGCTTAAAGCCTCACATCAGTTAAAATCTATATTAATGCTTCATTCAAGTTTAATGCTTTGTTTCTCAACTGTACACTAGCAAAACTCAACTTCCCATGACACCTCTTAAGAACTGCTTCTCTTTTGTCTTGATTTGTTTGGGAAACATGCCACTCTGTATTTTTGCATTTCTTTATGTTTATTTGCCACTCTTACATGCAAAGACCACAATGCATTTTTGCCTGCTCATAGCCATGCAAATATATGTATCACAATGTAAAAACCTTTTTCGTGGATTGTTGACACATTTCTATGGTGGCACAGTACACTTCATACCACAGAGATTTTCTAAAGGTACAAAAACACTACATGCTTTCTAAAGGCAGAAATCTCTGCAATCTCTCTTATTATGCTAAAATAAGAAACATCAGACCATGTCAAACTGTGATGAAAATTAAAATACAATTTAAACATTGACAGCTGTGTGCATTTAAATTATTTTACCATGAAAATGTTATTACGCTAATAAACTTCCTTAATGAGCTTTGTCTGGGGACCCTTCCAAAATTACTTTAAAAATATAATGCACAGTAGAGCCTAACACTCAACCTAAATGAATCAGGACTTGTAATAAAAGCTAGTAGGATAGAGGTCAGTCACAAAAAAACACATTTTGCCATACTAATCTTGGCGTCTCGTCTCTCTGAAAACCATCACAGACATGCAGGGTAATATTACACATGCACCATTTTACAGTAATTTACATCAAAGTGCATGGTGTTCTCTCAGTGGCTTTGAACCCCGGAATAGATGGACACATCCGACCTCACGTTTAATAGCCCAAAAAAGCATATATTGCTTTAGCTCAGTCAATTACACCAGCATCCGCCCACTGTGTATCGTGAATGTGTGTGTATGCGTGTCAGAGAGAGATCTTGGGGGAAGGAGAAAGAGATGTAAAATAATTATTAAACAATCAACATCTTCAAATACATTTTGCTGCAAGTTTGCTTTGTGCATAGAATAAGTGACTCCACAGTGTTGGCATGAAAAACACTGTGATATGTGAAGAAACAACTGAATGAAACTTTACCTAAAGTTCTCTGAAAGCTTCTTCTAGACTCTACATGGACAGGTCATGTAAGCAAGTGTCTGTCTTCAGTGCTAATTCCCCTGAATGAAGGTCTGACCCAATTGAAGAGAGTCTGGGTGTTGCTTAGTAACTACTCAAAAGGGTCATGCACAGGGGTTGCGGTGAATGCAGCGTGCGGCCGCATGGGGCTGCTCAGAACGCTGCGCCACAGCATTGCATCTCTGCGTCTGTTTCTTCAGTTTATTCTCATAACATGAAAGAATATGGCTATAATAGAAGCGTTTGACCCTGTATTTGTGCTTTACAGAGACACTGTTAGTCACACTTTAAGATCAGCATCTGCTGTACAGTATAGATGTACTGTAAGATTTAATAGAAAACCTCTGATGAAACGTACAGTGGACAAAAACACAAACAAAAGCTCTCCATTGCCACAAACAATTGTAAATTAGACTACGCTGTTAGGCATACACAGATAACAGAGAAAGAAACAAGTATTAGTGTCTTTTAATACTGCTAAGACTGCCTTTATTATGAGAATGTAAACGTAAGGTCGCTAACATAACCAACATACTCTAAAACATCCCACAGACCTTGTCTTTCTTTGGATATAAAGACTTTCTTTGGATCTTCAGGGCACTATAATCAAAGTACCCAGTGAAAACGGGAAGTCTTTTACGTTCCTACTGTGCGCACAATAGAGAATCTAATCAACTTTCTGCCTACAAAACAGCAGGGTGCTCTGAATTCATATTTACTCGCAAAGCTACAACAATCTCATTAAAGTGTTACACACTAATTTAACTGCAAGACAAAAGATAAAGGAATGCATGAGGGAAATTCATTTTTACAGATCGTAATATTTTTCAGAGGAACCTAAGAACTACTTGGAGGCCACTGTCAGTAAAAATATGTAATTTACTTCAAAAAAATAATTTTGTCTTGTGGAAAGGTATTAGTCTTACTATAACATAGTAACATTACATTTACATTTGGCAGATGCTTTTATCCAAAGCGACTTACAGTGAATTCAAGGTATACATTTTTTTTTATCAGTACTTGTATTCCCTGGGATTGAACCCACAACCTTTGTGCTGCTAACGCGATGCTCTACCAGTTGAGCTACAGGAACATAGTAACAATGGTTATGCTTTAAATGTTTACTTGCTCATTTTGCAGTACACTTCGCTGACATCTGCAGTTCACA
>JAZGTK010012119.1:0-15130 GCA_036877625.1 Ambastaia sidthimunki
TTCTTTTATGTTACCAACCATCTTATTAGAGGATGTTTTTCAGCCGCTAGACACTCTTGATTCTATTCAATTTTCTAATGAATCTCCAAGGCTTCACTTATTTTTAACATTAGGGAGTGGAGAGTGCCGGGGTGGAGAGGAGTCACGGCCTAACTTAGACCCTCGCAGCACACTCACAATTCTATTGGTTTGGGGAAAAAGACAACAGTGCTTAATTTCTGCTAAGCGCTGTTGTTCCATTGTGTTGGAACAACATGTTTCTCTACGCAAACACTCAGGGCCGTTTCCAACACCCTCTCCTTTGTTTTGCTGTCTTTCATTCTCGCCCGACCAACTGGCTTTCCACTCCCGTTCCTGCTTCCCGCCTTTAGTCGTTTCGTCAGATGTTGGATTCCTCTATTGAAATCTCAAGTGGCACTCGTGCTAGGAGAAGTGTGTGTGTGTGTTTGCTTTTGGCTGCTGGAGTGGATCCGAGAAGCCAATGCGTGGTTGTAATGCGCCGCATGGAGCGATGTTGTGTTTTAATGATGACTTTAAAGGCATGTAATGCACAATGTCACCCCTTTCAGACTCAATGCTATGATGCTGTTTCTCACTGCCCTCAATGCTATAGTGCTGCTATATGCTGCGTGTGTGTGTGTACAGTTTTAGAGACCAAAAATAAAAAAAAATTCCTTTTTTTTAAATAGCCAATAGTTTTTACCTTACATTACAGTATAGCTAAATAACTCTTTGCAGCCTGGATGCACGCAATAAAGAAACTTCTAAAATGAAAAAAATTTTAAATTCTATTTCTGCTAAAAGTTAATTTTGCTAACTTTGCTACCAGATGACCCCAAAGCAAACATGCATTGACTAAAAAACACAAAACTCTATTTTATTTTGCAGTCAGTGGACAGATAGCAAAAGAGCAGAGAAAACAGACTTTTTATGATTTTATCTCTCCACAGTTTTTGAGACAGCCAATGAGCAAGCAGCCTCACAGAAATCACTTAACAACTCTGCCTGAGTCTTCCACGCTCTCTTTTTAGACCAAATAGCTCTGAGATATTAGGCATAAACACTGGATTTTGCATGTGTGCTAATGCAATAACACACTAAAACTCTCTTTCCTTTTATCTCCATTAACTTCCCTTTCTAATAAGAACTTTTTTGGCTCTTCCAAGGTAATAAACACAAGGCTGCGTTATTGGGCCGATTTTTCAGGGTTGTTTGCGGTAATTTCATTGTGCGCTGCGTCTTCCTCTAAATAAATTGCCTTTCATTTCTGGAAGCGGTAATTTCCATCCCTCATTAGAGGAAGCGCAGGTCTGGTGCTGCAGGTCACGGGAGGGAAATCGGAAGGTAATAAGCGCAGGATCTAAATATTACAGCTGCCATTTACTGTGTGATACCCAGCCATTACACACACTTAACTAATACCGACAGGCTGTACAATTACACCCCCCTTGCTTTTAACTGCACCCATAATACACTGTATAAATCTGAAATTATTAAATTGCATAAATATGACGAATGACTCCGAAACCGGTCCAGCGATTCGACGGCGAACCGCGTAATTGTTTTGTTTCACAATGCGTTTTTATTCAATAACAGCCGGAATGATTCCTCGAAGCAAAAGGACTGAACTTATTCCAACACATTTTCTTTAAACGCTGCTGGTGAAAATTAAATTTGCTGATATTTAGGTCTGAGTTTAAGTAAGTTAGGGGTACAGTGAGCCATAGTGAAAGTGAACGGGATTATGGGAAGGGAAATCTCATAAAGTTGAAGAATGGTGGATGAGGTGGTTTAAACAAAGCAGCCATTGAATTTCTATAGAGCTGCATCCAACCAATCATTTTGGGGGGCACAATAACTGAACAACAATAACTGAACACAACTTACTTACTCATGCACACACACACACACACACACACTCGCTTACATGAAACCCAAGCCTTGTTTACCTGTGCAATTAAGCAAGTAACAGTGGACACATTTGAAGTCCAAGCTATGTAGCACACGAGCAGTGCTATCAACAAACATCCGGATCCGTTTCCAATAGAACCCCTCTGAGTGCTATTGATTGGTGACTGATGGCCGAGACGACAGACACAAAGCTAAACTAATTAAGTGTGAGATGCAACACTGCATGCTGCCTGTGTACACATTCAGTTATCATATGGGCACAACAATGCACTGGCAAAAACACGCATGCTACATATGAGGCAAATTGCAGAACCTAAGGGATATTGGCTGCTCTGATTAATTGTGTTTTTGGTCATGTAATTAAAGGAGAAGATAGATGAATATATAGCTTAAGGTAGCTCTTGAACCTGTCAACACACACACACAGGTTTTCATTATGTATAGGGACGTTCCATATAAGTAATGATTTTAATACTGTACAAACTGTATATATTATCACCCTATAGTGACCCTACACATCAGAGAAAACTTTATTCTATTTAAGACTTTTAAAGAACACAATCCTGTATGATTTATGAGCTTGTTTTCTCATGAGGACCTAAAATGTGCCCATGAGGTTAAAATGACTATACTGGTATTCGTATACTTGTGGGGACATTTGGTCCCATAATGTGGTGAACACCAGGACACACACAAACACACACACACACACATACAAACCATTTTGATTTCTCACTATTGATCGTATGCAAACAGCCATAAAGCCTCAGTAATGGCTGCTGGTGCAGGTGATATAGCACAGAGCAGAAGAGCTGTTAAACTGATCCTGATACTGTGATGTGAGGAGCACTTTTATAGAAGGCAGGCTTAGACCCAAGAGGCTGTAAAGACAGCACAACAAAGATTTAAAATCAACAGGAAACAGCATTCCTAACCCAATTCACTTCTGTCATGTAAAGTATTTCCGAATAAAAATGGGAAAACTTGTGGGACTTGATTTTAGCCATCTGGAATTGATTGGAATGTAAAAAAACAGCTTATGCAAATCGCTTATTTGCTATTGGTTGACTTTGTCTAATGGAACGTAAGATCTAGGTGAGATTATCGGATTTGTGGTTTTAGGCAGAAAAAGATTTTACAATTCAATAAAATATTACTATATAATATTACTAACTGTATAATATTACTATTTGTTTAGAAATATTACTTTTTATTATAGAATAATGTGCACGGATGAATCAAAATTAAAAACTTTTGTTGACTCTAAATATACTTTTGAAATAACAAAAAAGAAATTCTATAAAATAAAGATAAATGTCTCAGGATACACAAAAATGTGACCTCAGTGAAAAGTCCAATCTGGATTCTGTCATGGCTTGTAAAAAAGCTCTTGACGGTCACCATATGGAATAACTGTGTGAGAAAGATCTATGGCTGTGTGGCTTTAAATCAGCCACAGCCAATGATAGCATGTGTTAATCTCACAGCCCCCCTCCCATTTCCCCACAGAAGCCCACACCACTGCAAGCTGGTAAACACACGGTGCGCTAGGGGTCATGACCTTTGACCTGTGTAAGACAAGCTCGTTGTGATGGAGACCTCTCATATAACGGCTCATTAAAATGCAGCCCCACAGCCGCCATTATGGGCCGCTTTGTGACGACTATGTGGTGAACAGAGAGAATAAATAAGGGGCATCACGCCATGCATGTCTCCTTGACACCCAATTTGACCTCTTCTTCAGGGAACCGTTGTTAGAAGGTGCGTGTGTGTCAAAGACCTTAAAGTCGGTTTGAGTTACTGAACGCATGTGTGTTATGAAAATCACATTGAAAATTTAAGAATTCAAAACCCAATTTCTATGTTCTAGGAATTTTAAATGAAAAAAGAAAGAACGCTATGACATAAATGTAATTCTAAGTAAAGTAAAAAGATAAAGAAATATTTATGGTTCAGCACTTTTTTAATTAAATTACTAATTAATTTAACAATATTCATCTGTGCAAAAGGTCAATTTTTCTTGTTTCTATGGAAGCCCACAAGATGCACTTTGAAACCTCCTTTATTCACACTGAGATAATGCAGATTATGCATATTTAAGCTTTCATACATGTGTGTGTACTAAAGGGGGCGGTTGTGAAAGGTTTCACTGTAGCATTTGTAGGAGGAACACACAACCGGTGTCTGCTCTCATTACACACTGCGGCAAACACACCTTCTAACTTTCTCTGAACTCCAGTTCCCCTCCCTCCTCACACCCACAACCCATCACATCAGCATCAGGTTCCTCAGGGGCTGACTGACAGCTCATCACCTCCCACACCCTGCCAGACACCTTTCAACCACACAACACTGCTTCAAAACACAACACACACTACAGTCATTAGTGTGTGTTTACCGCCACATCTTTCTGAACTACAGCATAAAAGTATTGTACTGTATTTTTACACCGTTGGTAACCATGACAGCTGCATTTATAAAAAAGGAAGTGTGGTTCTTGATGAAGAGAGATCAGTTGTGTTTTTTGTCTCCTTCACATACATGTCTGCGTCTTCAAGGTTTCTGGAGAGATCTGAACAGTAAGCACATATCTAGATAAACATGTTGTCACAATAAAGACTCGAGAAGTGTAGAGATGCCATCACGAGTTGTCTCTGTGCTCTCTGTTTGTCCCTGGCAGTGATTGTTCCAGTTGTTTCCAGGGAATTATGGGAACTGGTGTGAGTTTGGACTTTACAGGGCGGTAATGGAAAGCAAATGTGGGGAAAGTTGTAATGTGTGTCTGTCCAGGACACAGCAGAATAAGAGAACAGCTCTATATCAATCAGCACCAGC
The DNA here is from genome assembly GCA_036877625.1 of Ambastaia sidthimunki. Taxonomy (NCBI): domain Eukaryota; kingdom Metazoa; phylum Chordata; class Actinopteri; order Cypriniformes; family Botiidae; genus Ambastaia; species Ambastaia sidthimunki. Next base: position 4,747 of record JAZGTK010012119.1, read on the forward strand.
ACACACACACACACACACACACACACACACACTGCACAAACACAAACGGTTGTAAAGACTCAAAAGATATCCAAAAGTCATTAAAACAAGATACACTGCAAAATTGCATAAGAGTTTAAGAACATTTAAACAGTATGGAACTCACAATTTGTGCCCTGACAAAATGTTATTAAACTATAACATTGGTATGTTATATGCAGCTCTATACAGTCTATTTTCTTGTAATTTTCTTGTGATAAAGATACAAATATGCTGCCTCTTGTTCAGTATTTTTGCATTGTTGTTTGTGTACATCCTAAGTATAAAACCAGTTTGACAGATATAAATAGAGAACAGTCACAGGAATGAGGCAGTTCGTAGCTAACATCTGCCCTCAAAATCCCATCAGTTAAACAAACAAACGCAGTTTGTTTGTTTTTTGTAACAGAAAATGTGATGAGATTATTGCCTGCATGTCTTTATATTAAGACCAGCAGCCCATCAAAGGCGTTTTTGTGTTTGAAACGAGAAAGATGACATGTTTACAAACTATTTGTTAATGATTTTGAGAGTATATTTGGAGGGTATGCAGTCATCGCAGGCTTTGATCATGGACTGATGTTGACCGTATCTGTCTGCGTATTGAAGGTTTCTCTTTTAATTAATTACTTTGACCGGCTCAGCTCGCAGCTATTCTTTGTTCTGCTATTTTTGCATTGCGGACTGATTGTCAAAATCTGATAATAAGTCAGACGTTGTGAGAGTCAAGTAAATAAAAAAGCAGATTAAAGTCGCAGGAGATGCTTTGAAAGACAATGCGGAGCTGTACGTCTGATCTTTGCTCTGGTGCAGGCATTCATGTTTACTGTTCCTGTACAAACAGATGTCATGTCAGTATGACAGTGAGTATATTGTACATCTGTAATACATTTCAACTCCGGTTTATTTTGACTTTCCTCTCTCTCTTCTTTGGTGGTGTGGTGAAGTGGTTAAAGCTCAGGGCTGATAACCGGAAGGCTGCTAGTTTGATCTTCACAACACAAGTCCATGTAGGACTGCAATAAATCTTGGCTTTTTTGCTGGTCTGATTGTGGGGGATAACGTGGGAATTCTGATAAATCCAGTACTTTAGGAATGGATTTGAACATGGTGAAATTTGTTGAACTGATATTCTAGTAATATTACTGTATTCTAATTGGTGGCCAAAATATGTATTAAACACAAATGCAAAGGACAAGGAATGTGTTGAACTTTATGAATATTGACGTTCAAATTCAGTGGAAATCTCCTGAGCTACAGTTTTCATGAATCAGCCGAGAGCCATCACCAACACATCCATGAGAAAGACTCTTAATCCTGGGATGTTTAGGGATTTCCCCAGTAATAACTTCAAGTCACAGAAAAAAATTCCTGCCCTGCCCTAAAAATGAATACATTGTTTGCATATTTGAGGGCTAAACGATCCCTAACAGCATTAAATGAGATTAGAGATTTATTCTAAAAGAATGTAATAAACCCTAAAAATATTATACAGATACATTAGGAGGGACACTTAATTTTTATGAAAACAAAGTCAAAAATAAAGAAAAAATATCTTGGCCCACATGAATAAAAATAAACTTATAGGGATAGTTCACCAAAAAATAACATTTACATTACATTTAGGCATTTAATATTCCTATACAATGTAAAATTACAATCTAAAATGTAATGAAATGTAAATCATTTAGTTTTTTATCTAGAATTCTAATGATATATGATCACAGGTATGCATACATTAGTTATGGCTTCCAATGTGGCTCAGTTTTAGATTGTAGAGCCATAACAATAACATGTTTTATCACATGTAACTGACAATCATGCACACACACATTTGTACAGCTCCTTTTGGCCCACACCCCCTCACTTTCCAACACTCTTCAATGTGGGTCTTCCTACTATTGTCATAAATAAAATCACGAGTAGCGCTCATTACCCTGAGACAATTGTCAACATTTCCGCAACAAATTATAAAAAGCAACAGCAAAAACTCACAGCAGCAGCCGGGCACCTCGTGCCCGAGGAAATCACCTGCTGGAATGTTGATAGGAAAGACAGAAACGCTAAGATAAAAAACAATACACTAGCTAAACCTTTTGGTCTCACTCTGAAGTCTCTCTACTTGTGCTCACACTGTTGCTCTTTTTGTAAACCTAAGCCACATGTTGTAAATTCAGTCCCTGACAAACACTGTTCTCAGAACAGCTGGGGTTCCTGTCAGTGGTGGTAGATTACAGAAGAGCAGAACAGGTCAACGCAGAATGATGAGCGAGTGACGAAACAGATGAAGAGATGGATGAGGAGAGGAAGGGAGGTCCGGGGGCTTTCCTCCTCAAATAGCCTTACTCGTTTAAGCTGTAATGAGGCATGCGACAGGCTGCTAGATGTCTCCTTGTCTACCTCTCTCTCTCTCTCTCTCTCTCTCTCGCTCTCTCTCTCTGTGTAATGCCTAGAGACACTGGCATGCAAGACACCTCCAAAAAATAAACAATTTGACCATAAAGAGGTTAAATAAGGAAATAAAAAACTATGGAAGAGAAAGATATATGGACAAAATGTTGGCTCTTCAAGCTTACATGCATGATGTCACATGTCTCATGTTTGGTGGTTATGCCATTGCTCACAGATAAACTGCTCATTTCTCAGCAGACAAATCAATCAGACCATTATGTCACCCGACCACGTGTAACATATCACAATCAGTAAGAACAGTGTTAAAGTTGTGAGGTCTGCTCGTCTTTCGTCTCTCTCTCTGTCTTTTGGCTCTGTGCCTGCGGTGAGTGGAGGTCGGGCTGTACTGCACGGGACTGGCCTGTTGACGGCTGACAGTGTTGTGATGGATTGGTTCCCGTGGAAACAGCCTGCCTGCCCATACATCACCCAGAGCTGAAACTGCTGCCCAGAGCAACATAAAAAAACGTCCACTCGCCACGCTCTCACCCCCCAACACACACACACACACACACATACACACACACACACATACACACACCCACACACGGTCTAATTCAGGAAGTGTTTTTACACTGTATTATTAAACATTATTATTTTGAAACTACCCAAGGATCCCCTGAATTTTTAGGGGAGTGAATTAGCAGGGACCTGGCAACACAACTTTATATCAATATCTGGGTCTCTCGCTATAATACAGTTCTCACTTTGTAATATTTGTAAAACTATTTGTTCAAATAATTGAGTATTCATTAAACTAATGCTATAATACATTCCCCAAAATATCACTGTGAAACAAACACAGTTATTCTTCAGTATCATGAGGTACAATATCACAATATTTTTCCCCCATCACTAGTGTGTGTTTTTTTAAAGGCTGCTGTGTGGTGGGCTGTCTGGCCTGTTTTTGGAAGGATGGGGGAAACAGCTTCCTGTCCCTGGCAGGGGGGATTATTTCAGAAGCTGGGGGTTTCAGCCAGATGTGAAACCTGGTTTAAAGGTCACAGCTCTCTTTCCTGCAATAACACACACACACAGTTATTTTCCGCATCTACAGCGTGTTTCTGTCAGCAGAGCATCTCTGTCTATCGGTGGGTTTTGGGGGTCTCCCTCCCAGTTTCCTGTGGGTGAAGACAGAGCTAATGACTCTGCTGTTGTTTTTGTGTTGGAAGGCCCTTCAGATGGAGGCTGGAGAGGAATGTGGGGGGCATAAATAGGTAGAGGATCATGAAATGTATAGTCCAAACATGTCTTTCTTATTGACTAATAGTTTTAGCCATAGTTCAAGAGTGGCAACAGTCTTTACACATAAATCTTGAATATTTTTAGATCAGTGGAAATGGGTGAAGTTATTGGAGAAAGAGAAAAGGGGGGAAGCTGGGAAAGAAAAGATCATCCCTATAAAATCCATGTTCTTGTGGCTCAGTTTGTTTTGGCACTTAATTATAGTGTTTAGAGCACAGCTAATCTGCCACAGCTTGAGCGTGGCACTCAACAGAAGACTTCTCATTGTGTCCAAACAAATCAGAGGTGTGTGAGCAAAACAAAGAGCCAATGGGGTGGCAGAGCCCCATTTCACACCTCATTTAAAGAACAAATTAAATGAATTTTCCAGACTCATTCCGGATCACTCCGGTGTCTGTGCTAAAACACTCATCAAGCTAACCAGGATGGGAGAGAGTTCCAGAGCGAGAGAACAAAAAAGCACCAGCCCTATCAAATTTACGGTATTCTTCCTGTGAATTCAGGTCACAAAATTCGTGCATTTGTCCGTGAGGATCTGGGCTCCATATATCACACAGACCTTTTATGAATTTATTTACCCAGCCAGTGCTCTCCGTGTACTCGCATTTCCTCAGCTTTTTTTCCTCCGCTCTGCTCAGGAAGTGGTGCTGCTAACACCATGTGATGGCCACATAAATCCTGAGTCCTTTTAGAGCATTTTACTAATTAGCATCCCACTATTCACAAGCACCTAAATTATGATGCATTAAACAGGATAAAGGCAGCTAATTTACAAGCTCTCATTTACAATTCAACAACAACAAGAAATACAAAACCAAACCCCCACACCAAAATGAACAAATCTAGGCCCTTAATCAAGCAACCATCCCTTGTAATCAATCTTTCAATGAAACACAAACATATTCATGCATGTTTAATTTTCTTCTTTCTAACAATTCAAGACTTTGACCTGGCTATAAAAAAAGCACAAAATCCATATTAACTAATGTTAAAATTATAGTAAAATTATAAAAAGTAATATATTTATATTAATATAAAATGTTATGAGTAGTTATAAATATGTTTAAATAATGTTTTAGGTCCAAGGAATAATGTTAATACAACGTCTAAAAATCGGGACGTTTTGAACATTTCTAGAACATTCGAAACAACATTTTTAACATTTTGGTTTTTAATGGAAATGTTAGGGGAACATTCTTACAACCTTTTTGAAAACTACATGACGCACTTTCCCTTTAAGACTCTAAACACAACAGAGTGAGTTCCAATTAGTTAATTCTATAACCCGTTGTGCAGATCAAAGGTGGTTTAAAGCCACAAGTTTGTGCCAAATATATGTACAGGTACATTCCTGGTAATAGCTGTGCAACCGTGTCTGGGATGCAGTCAACCTCTGGATATTAATTCCGGCTTCCAAAGACTCTCATCGGCTATTTCAAGCGGAATCTCTGTATTCATACACATGCACAGCTCTGTGCTGGGCAAATAGTCATCTTACATACGCACAGACACGCAGACGGGTCACAGGAAGATGTGTGGAGCACGGCAACAGCGACGCTGTAAACATTTCACTGTAATGGAATTTGTAATTTGATGATGTAGTAATGCAGAGGTCAGAGAATGAGAGCTTCAATAAAACAGCATGTGCTGAGTCTCTCTCTCTCTCTCTTTCTCTCCAGTACGTCCATCTTCCACATTTCAGTTCTGTTGCTCTCATTACACTAAAAATGACTATGCAAATGTAAATCTAGCATCTCGTTCTTTACATCCCAAAGTTTCAACCTGAGCCGCTTTACAGGATTTTCCTGTCTTCTGTGGAACATAAAAAGAATGGAATTTTGTTACATTGAACATTCCGAAGAATTCTACAGCTCTCCATTTCCACAATTAATGAGAAAAAGAGACATTTTGTAACATTTAAAAGAACACAAAAGTATCATAGTACTCTAATAGAAGTGGGCAATACAGTACTACAAATAAAGTCATATGTTTTTGCAATGACACAAGGTTGAGTAAACCATGACATAATGCTAATTTTTGAGTGACCAACTCCTTTAAACGGTATGTGATCCCTACGACAGGGAATTTGAGTGATTGGTGAGTTCCAGTAATGAGCAGCCACGGGCCGTTAAATATGACCCTGCCCCTGGAACCACCTTTTCTCTCTCAGTGTGAGACCATTAACAGCACGGAGCACAGCCCTAAATCAGCAGCAATCAGAGCAGGGCTGGTCTGGAGTCACACACACACACACACACACACACAGCCATTGTTTAATAATGCTGTGCTCCAGACGCACTCATCTGTCACGAGGGAGGAAACACTGATAAGAAGATCTGAGAGGAGTAAATGCGAGGATCAGACCTTATTAATACGCACAAGCGCGGGGTCGATAAAAGCCATGTCCACAGCTATCAGGGGCCCTTTACGGCTTAAGGAGCCAACCGTCATCAGTCAATTTAGTGTGTTATTTCACATTGTAATGATAGAAACTGCGCTGGGAGAGAAATTACTGCGGTCCAGCACTGTGGAGGGGTCTTCACACAGAAGGAGGAAGCCATGTTACGGCAGGACCACCCCTCGTCCCTCCTACACAGCACCTTTTTCTCTCATACACCTTTCAGAACCCGCTGCTGACCTCTGACCTTGCTTCCTGGCTGGACTCAAATCGTAAACAGATGAGCTCTCAGCCAGACTCTGCTCTGTTGAGTTTATTACAGCCTGGTCATCATCCATCTCCCGTCACTTAAAGCCAAAACATGGTCATAAGTCAATCATGGAGTTCCCACAACCTCAATATACAAGACATTTCTGTAGCTTTTAGTTGTTTGTGATTAAAGCATAAGGATTTTTTTAAACACTTTGTATTGTAGGTTGTACTCACAAAAATGGCTTTATCTAAACGGCTGACCATAGCTAGAACAATGTGCATTTATTATAAAAACTCTCATTACTTTTTAAAGCTGCAATCCATAACTTTTGCTTCTCTGCCACCACTTTTATCTTTGATAAAGTTAAATTGCTATTAAACTTGCTATGAAAAGTTAAAAATTATGGATTGCAGCTTTAAGAAGATTCTTTAATAATGTAATGCTCACATACCTATTATAATGTCCTCGGTGAGTAGGCCAAAGTCCACTCCAAAACATTCCTTCTACACATTACCATAAATTTACATATGACAAACTAGTTACATAATATGTACATTATCAGACATTTGTTTATTGAATAACTTGGTAAAACGTTGTTAAGATAACAATTCAATTGTAGATAATGACTCCTTGCAGTCTAAATTTTAAAACATCATTACACCACATTAATAGAAAACAACATCTATCTTAAGCCCCTCCTCCTAAAATAAAGGCCTATTTAAACAGAACAACCAACTAAAGGGAACCTTTAATTCTCAAAAGAATTAATCCTGCTCAGGTACAGATCAATACTGCCCAGTTTGTGCATACGCCAATATTCAATACCTTTCTTCCCTTATAATTTCTGCATCTGTTTTTTTTTCCAGCATCCCGTTCTGAAGGTACCAGCACTTAAGACGCTGAGCAATTATGGAAATGGAACTCAGCATCTCTCCATCTTTCTCTCTCTGAGCAGATGAGACAGCAGAGGCTTGACGGCTAATCGATGAGCGCTCTCCTAAGAGCAGCGCGGTGACCTCTGACCTCAGTAAGCCCCGCGTCTGACAGCTGACAAAAGGAGGGCTTCATTTGACTTGAATTAGAAAATTGCATCATTTCGTTTGGCCCTCACGGCCAGGAAAAAGTGGGGAAGTGAGAGTGGGAGATTAAAACAGAGAAAGAAGAGGACGGAGCAGAGAATGGTTGTCAAAAACAAATACAAAAAAAGAGCAGAAATCAGAACAGGAGATACAGGAAGTTATGCAAGCACCAGTGCTGTGGTGTTGCATATCACGATTACTCCCTCCTGCTAAACTTGATCTGTTTTTATCTCCTCTTGCTCTCACTCACCTAAACACTGAGCATGTAATCTGTTCAGGAGATAAAACTCATCCTGTCATCCTGAGCAGAAGAATGAGATAATTGTGAGATACACGGGCCAGCTTTTCTCCTCTCTTCACTAGAGCTGTTTAACTGAGGAACAACCAGGAATGGGCATCTCACTACCCAGCTAACAGGGAACATTCTTAGAACGCTGGCTAATGTTTGCTAAAAGTTCTCGCAAAGTTATAAAAAATGTTCTTGCAGGAATGATAACAACAAAAAGCAACTTTTCTGTATACAATAGCAACAAAACATTGAAGCAGGGTGTTGGTTTGGTGAAGTTTCGATGTGGCTTGGGCTGCCCAGCATAATCCCACAGGAATAAAAACTACACAGCTGTCAAAATGTAGTGTCGCTCATTGCTTGTGGTCATGATTGGTCTCTTTATCATGTCATGCCAGGTTTGGACACACTGTAACATGTAAGAAAGTACACAACACAAATGTACACAACAATTAATGACTATGAACACTCTGTCCTGGCAGTAGCATGATGTATGTGCAGATTGTTGTGTACCGGACGTGTTTGTTGTTTCTGGGCCCTGGTGCTGTGTTGTCAGGGCTCAGTGGATCGTGCAGGGTGGACGGGAGTGTTATAACAACAATTCAGGCCACAGTGGGAGGCTGTAGTCCACTTCCTGTGCAGTGCATGCTGGGAAGTATCAAACACACAAACAAAACAACCCTATAATTCTTAAACAATGGTCTGACAGCTATTCCGCAACATATATTTCTGCACAAAAATACCTCACAGACCTTAAAATGACTTTAAATCTAACCAATGTATATTTTCGTGTGAGGTGGAGGCATCCAAATTTGGAAGCATATATTGTCTCCTTTCCGCTGTGTTTTTGTTTTCCTTGCTCATCTTTTTTCTTGGGTCTAAAAATCTGCCCTAAATAGCTGATGGACAGCGTCTGAGAACTGGGACATAATTCATGTGGGTCAGTGTGGCTCTCACAATCTCTTTACAAACATACGAACAAAAAGGAGATAGAAACATGAGCAGGTGGAGATAGGAGGTCAGATTTAGGCTTTATGAATGAAGGAACGTGAGAACGGAACAGTGGACGTTCAAATGGCTATACAGAAAGTAAAAGAGCAATATAATATGGATTTCACACTATAGTGGAGCTTTAAAAGGAGTCTTGGGTATAGCACACACACAGCCAGCTAAACAAACACAGGGATATAGGGTGATGTCATTGGGGGTAAATGGTTTGAAGAAAATGAATAAATGTGGAATGAACTAACACCTGCATAGCAAAAATCCAAGCTTTGCCCTTGACTCCACAGCAAACACACTGTACTGCAGACATGAGGTCAGGTGAGCTCTCAGTGAAGGTGAGAAACCAGCTCTGAATTCACCCAGCGCTGAACTAACATGTCCATCTATTTTTCATCCTTTTGTGATTCAGAATTTTCTTCACAACTCTCTCTCTCTCTCTCTCTCTCTCTCTCTCTCATCCAGCATTCTGTAACCTGATCCATCCATTTACTCAGCCAGGGGCCGCCACTCTCTCACTCCCATTGTGTGTGTGTGTGTTTCTGTGTGTCAATGCTAAATGATAATATAAAGTCTTGTGTTCAGAAATGGACCCTTACATTACTTCACGAGGACTTCAGGGCAACCGGAAAGCGTTCAGCTATTAAATTGGACAAGATTTGCATTTTTATTTCCACATGCACATTAATAATAAAGATGTGCATCACCTCTTTGGTACTACATCACTTGCATACTGAAAGCATTGCTCTTACCAAAAACATGTAGCTCAGCAGGTAAGATGTGCGTTTGTAATTTAGCAGCGCTGGAAGCTAACAGCTAACGCCTGAGGTGCAGACAGACACAGAGACAGTCAGTCTGATGTGTGTCTGTTGGAGAGCCAGTGGTCCTCTCTCCTCACCCAACACTAAAACACTGAAATCTGATTACGTGTGGAGGATGAAACGGATGAGAAATGAGAGACGTCCCACCAGCTCCTGCTGGACAAATGTGTGTGTGTTTGCATTAGCTTTCTTTCCTAACCTACAAGTGAGGCTCTATAAAGAGGTGATGCTGTACAGACACAAATCGTACGGCACTAATATAACATTTTGCCAGACCCAAATGAGCCAATAGTTATTTTCATGCTAGCCAATATTAAAAATATGTACTATTTTGTCTATTAAAAACTAAAAGTTGTGTGTGTGTGTGTGTGTGTGTGTGTGTGTAAAGAGAGCTGGTATCTGCTACAAGATGAAAGCTCATTGACATTTAAAAGCAGCCTCGACCTCTGCCTGCATCTGGCTGTCAATCACAGTTACCCACAATCCCCTGAGGCAGTTGCCCGGCCCCAAGAAAAAATAATATGAAGAAAGAGAGAGAAAGATCAGGAATATAACAGGCAGGAAGCTCCAGGCCAGCTCAGTGAAGCCATCAACACCTTAGGGCTGCATAATCATCTACTCAGCAACTCTGCTGGCCTGCAACACACATTCACTGTGAACTACACTACCCACAATCCTCTGCCCTAAGGCCCAAATATACAGGATGTCAATCAAATTAAATATACTGACTGTGCACTTTGAGAGACAACAAACCAACAGCTTCATTCCTCATTACTGTGCTTGTGTTTGTATAGATTTGTGATCAATATGTTGACGTAAAGTGTATTGATG
>JAZGTK010012120.1:0-15129 GCA_036877625.1 Ambastaia sidthimunki
CCCGAGGGGTCGGGACTTACTCCTTGTCTAAATCTCTCTACCCAGATAAGGTGAACCAGAATCCATTCATCCCAACCTTCGGCGACGACCAGTGTCTATTACACGGCGCCAAATCATACTACATCAAAAAGCAGCAGGCGCAGCAGCAACAGACGCCACAACATCAGCAGCAACTCCTCAACAACAGTCGGGCTGACTTCCGGGGGTCCATGGGGGTGACTTCCTACTTGCCTGCCTCTGCCACTTCTGGAGTGCTGTCCACCGTGGCCCCTCGGTTCCCCAAGGAGCTATGTCTGGGCGGGCCTCTTGGCAACCACCACGGTGGAGGACCTAGCAACAACAAGTTACTGTCAGCAAGGGATGGGTTAGGAATGGTGCAAGGACAGAGACCGTTTAACGGTTCAAGCAATGGACATGTTTATGAGAAGCTTTCCAGTATAGAGTCTGATGTCTGAAGAGGGGAGTCAGAAGTAGATAGATAAACGAAAGAAGCTCACGGACATGTGGTACAACAAGAGAAACATGAAAAGGCAGTGTGTAATTAGTACCTTCATGCTTAAAATGAAGAGGTAACCATGTGTAAGGAACTGACTCATGCTTTTATTAAGTGGATGATGCGCTGTCAAGCATATGTATGTAAATAGAGAAAGGGGACCTACCCACTGTTGAAAAAGTGAGATGGGGGAAAAAACCTGTTGATTCCTCTTTTATTCTCTTGTTTGTTTTTTGTATATTCCACTATTTCCCTGCTCCTAACATTGAACAGCGGCCAATCCAGCTAACAGAGGGAGGCAACCGTGAACAATCCTTTGTACAATCGTGGATGGAAATCAAATACTGTTTTAAAACAACAGGGTAAAACTTACAATAATTGTATTGATAATGTTCTTGATAATAATATTATGATATATTATTACAATGTTTATGATGTTCCATTTGGGCTTTTTGGGTGTTTTATGCTGTTGCATATTTGTACTGTAGTTTCAATTATTAGTTAACAAACCAGTTGAGCTTATTTGATTGTCAATTGATTTGTAGAACAAAGGTTCTTTATTATTGATTAGTCAAATTTATTTTACCAGTATGGAGTGCTGTATAACGTGTTACAGGCATGTTTTGCAAAGTACTTCAGCTCTACTTGAGCTATCATTGTGAAGGAAATGTGTTATTATCTCTTTATTTTTTACTTTTCCGTTTGTCAGAACAATATTGGTTTAAAACAGCACATTACGTGCCTTACCAAGACTTACAGAACCAGATTTACAGGTCATATTGCCATGGTAACTTTCTGGTCACTGCACACAGATTTGTCATAAGGTGAGTCATATTATTCTGAAACTGTCCTTTTAATGATACTGAAGTACTTATAAATTCATAAGTACTAAACAGACATACGATAGCCTGTAGGCATTATTGCATAGTATTCATCTTGTGACTAGTTTTAATATTAGAAACATAAGTTAAAGTTTTGCACAACACTGTACAGTGCACAGTTTTATCCCTGAGAGCTGAGCTGTGGGGTGTTTCATTTGTGTGGTGTTACAAATATCAATGAATTTATTTGTCATTTCTGAAGAAGTCTTTGATAAAGCAGAAAAATTTAACTTGCTATGGGTTTGTTTCCTTTCAGAATGCAGTTTGTAATGGAGAAACATCTGTATATCCTCATGTAACTAAAGCAAATGCTTGCATTTTATGTAAATATTTTTGTTTTTTTCCAATCTGTACATTGAATAGACAGAAAGGATGTAACTTATGTAACTTTATAGGTTTATGTTTTACTACATTAGATGATATTTTAATTAGAGTGAAGGTTAACAATCCAACTTTGCAGCAAAAAAACTGATCGGTAACATGTCCAAAGTTCATTTTCAATTTCAAACCCAGGAAGTCGAGGTATCTCTCAGGAATTTTAGTTGGGTCAAAAATAAAACATATCATTTAACTAAATTGCCTACCTACCTGCATCAATAAACCAATAAGCTCATTTAATTGGCTAACCAGTTGAGGGCCATATTAAGTTTGTTGCAAATACTTTCAAAATTGCTTGTTTTAAAACCACTAATGAACTCTTTGAAATGCTCTCTTTGAACTTTTGGTCCACAGCTTAGATAAAATCCTTTACTTGAAGTTTGTTGTATTTATTGCAAGTTTTGTTGAAAGGTACATTTTCTTTGTGAATGAACTGTTAGCCAAACAGATTTCCAATTTAAGCACAATATTTATAATATTTGGTTTATAATTGATGTTTCGCTATCGATTTGTGAATTTTTATCTTAACTTTTAGCCACATTCTTTTTTTGACTCAGTTGTTATTGTGTGAAAGTTTGTTTAAGAAGAGCCTGCATGTCTTTTACTTATTTATTGCCATATCTTTAGAGTTTCATACATGTGGATTTAGATGTCATTCCTGCTCTCTGTTGATGATGTTGGTAAACTGCATCATACAGTTTCGGGCTGACACAGTAGCTGTGATTCTAATAAACTGATAAGATGTTTGAATATGTAGAATACAAGGCAAAACCTTCCTCATGTTTAGGTATTATTTGATGTTATCAGGCAAACCCATAATTTGGGTGATAATAGGAATATTGTCATTATTTAAGATTTATTTTTAAAGACCATTCTTGTGTCCATGTAGGGCTAATTTTTTCTGTATTTTTTTTGTTTTTCTCCTTTGCATGGTACAATGTTTGTAGAAGTACCCTTAAAATTCTTTTAACCTGTTGTGTTTTTTGGTTTTCTTTTAATCCTTTAAAGATATCTCATAAGATGTATCCTAACAAATATCTTAAAGATATCCTACAAGATTCTCCATCATGATTTGTGGCATTTTTAAACAGCTAGAGATGTTATAACAGACCATTGAATTTCCCGTCCATCTCTGTTTGTACAGGAGAGTCAATCCTATAGTTTTAAGTTGTACTATGTACTACTGTGTGATTGTGTGTTTGAGAGAATCAGAGACGGGGGTCTTTGCTCTTCCTGAAAAGCTTTCCAGTTTTATATTCTGTTGTATTTAGATTCAAACTTGAAACATGTGGCCTTGTGACAGTGCGCTAATATTATTTGATAAATGTGGGTTTAATGTGCGCAGACAAAAACGGTTAAAGAGAAAGAGGGGAACGATAGTAGCCAGTGTCTATCTGTTATTTCAGTGTTTTGTTTCTTATATTCATTCTCAACAAAATATTTGTTTTATCAAATCTTTTTCTTAATGACTGGTAGGATAAGACTGCAGTATTTTCACTGTTGTATTTGCTTGTTATTTTAGCTTTCATGTGCCCTCCCCTAGTATAGTTTGTCACATTTGATTGTACGTGTATCTGAATTCATAAGCTTGGTTACCTCTGGTGCGAGTTGGCATGTGTGCGCAGGTGTTTGTGCACATTTGTGTGTAAGCGTGTGTGTGCGTGTGTGTGAAAAGGAAACAGAGCACAGTTCAATGGGTATTTATTATGTCTGCTGTAAATAATTACGTCCCCTTTCCACAGCCTTTTAATATATGGAAACAAATATTTAAAATACTGAAATTTGAGAGTTTTTGTCTGGGAGATTTTTTTATAGCCACATGGGAAAAAGTTATTCGAGCACTGCACCACAAGACAGTGCCATTCTAATAGCATCCGAGAACCAGAATTTAAGACAAAAAAACATCTTTGTTGTCTTTAATTCTGTCTTGTAATCTGTGGTTTTAGCCACTTATTTCAAACGTTACTTAAGGTTCACAGTTGTACAGATTCTGTAAATATGACGACTGATTTCTTTTTTCTGTTTTTGTATAGAGAGAGATTACATGTGTTAAGACTACAATAATAATTTAATGAGATATTTCACAATACTTAAGCTATTGAGAATACAGACACAGTGTGAAAATAAGTGCTAAGATATATTCTTCTGTCTCTTTGTACAAAACAGTGTTGACTAATAACAAAATAAAAGGGAGAGATCTCAAGCCTCATGGTCTTGTGTCTTTTTCATATATTTCCACACCACAGTGATTTAAGAGTTTTCTTGACAGACCAAATGCGTCTTGTGCCAAATATTAATCTCCGTTTTTTCCAAACAGATACTTTGGTTTTGATGTGATTAACATGAGAACTGTGGGACAATTTTATGTTCTCTGTGTCTTTATAGTAAATTACAGTCTACACTGACAATTCTACACAAGTTTAGTTTCTATCTGACAACACACAGTGTAAAAAATAGGAGTTTCTTTAGACACCGGTGTTGCCGTGGATACATCTGGTTCAGTGCATCAACAGTACTGATGTCAATGCGCTAAAGGTATGAATGTATGTTTTTGTGTCTTATATCGATTATGTCAAATACTGTAATCCTGATTGTTGATTCAGTGTGACAGGCAGTTTATTTTTAAAGTAATAGCTGTGTATTTTAAAACCGTTTGCAGTTCAGTATTTTACAAGCCTACTCTTTCTATTCCTGTCTCACTCCCCCACTTGCTCTTTCTCTCTCTTTCATCCCCTTCTTTTTCTCTCACGCGCTTCCCTCAAGCAGCCAATCACAGGATGCATTGCAACACATGTAACTATTTCTTGACAATTAACTGTTACCTAGCAACTGCATCTTTAGAGAGAGAGAGACGGGAAAAGATGTGTGTAGTATTGTGTGTCTTGTTTTGGGTGCTACAGAGAATCAACATGATACAAAAACAGCGAGTGCAGATGATAGGCGACACCCAGATGAAGACGCTCAGATCTGCAGAAGAGCAGCGAAGATGGATGGTGATGGGATATAGACAGTTTAAACCGATCACAAGCAGTTTCAATAAAGCAGAAAGTAGTTGATAAGTCAAACAAGAGAAATGGAAAACAAAATATTGATGAAACGCTGGCAGAACAGTTTTTTGTGTGTGTAGATTGTACGCAAATTGCAGCTTTTTACTCAATTGGCCAATTTACGTTGGAAGGGTTTTACGTAAGCTACAATTTACAGAGAAATTGATTCTGCTTGTATTTCATGAATAATGGCCAACACACAACGCGCTGCGTATGTTTGTCTGCTCGTGTTGCACACTTGAAGTCTGTTAGTAATCTTGATGAATGCTCATAAATCATATAATGATCAGAACAGCCCCAGACACTCTCCTGCTAAACTGACAAGCAGTGAAGCAACCCGACACAATACTGCCACCATGTGGCCAGAGTCACAGATCACTCCAAATTCATCAGATGTTCATATTTTATGATTAATGAGTTCCGCATCTTTGGGAAAATGGATATCATTGGTGGTTTTCTTAAATAATACTGCATACTGCTCTTCAAGAATGTTATTAATACTGTCTAAGACTAAAGCTGTTTTTATTTTTCTGATTTCATACACTTTTCTACAAATTATATAATCAAATTAACAATTTGAGTTAAAGGTTGAATTAGAGAATGTATCTATGTATATCTAGTACCATTAAAACATGAGTAATTCTCAGTAAACATGAAAATTAAATTTTTAAGTATTAACGTTTGTTTATCCGTTCCATCAGCTGGAGTCTGTTTTTTCTCTTAAGCTGTTTCATTGCTATTATCCTGCTGGGAAAACTTGTTAACAATCACATGCATTTATCAGTTCAACAATTATGTGTTTATATCATCTGTGCATTTTCACCTTTATTTTAGCGCACTAGAATTAGGTTTCAGTACGTCAAAGGAAATAAATTAACAGGGTGTAGTTTAATAGGACAAGACTGAACCGCTGTTCCTTCTAGCCAAGACCTGCCTCACAAACTCTTGAAAGGTCACACGCGATGTTGCCTCCAGGTGTTGCCACTTGGTATCATAGAATGACGAGTTTTATAGGTCATGTTATGACAACTTCCTAATCTTGTCGTTTCATGATCAACAAGAATACTAGTAACACTTTACAATGTTGTTTTTTACTTAATAGGTAGTTACGCAGGTAAAACGTTATCACTTTTACTTATTAGTTATCAGTAGTGACTACAGTGTTAATAAGCATTTAGTCATAATCGTCCGCAGCGCTTAAAAAATCGTCGTGACGCTTAAAACACCGAAATTATTGTTACTTTTGACAAACGTGCATCTCACAACGAATATAGATTTTCCATTAACTTTAAGTTACTCTGATGACTATTTGGGTAAAACTTTATACTCTCTTTTTTAATCCATGTAGTGATGTAATCATTACGTATTTCATTTTCAATTATTTTTGTCATTGTTTATTTTGGAGGTCCTCTTATTTGCTGGTGAGATGGAAAAGAAGGTTCACTCGCACCGTTGAGTCAGCCTCTGAAACACAAGTCATCACACACTTTCCTGCTTCCATCTGCTGGTCAAAGTGTAATATTAATAACCATCTGACAACAGCCTATTGTACTCAAGAGACCTGCATTGAGGGTCACCAGCATGTGTTGTGTTTTGGATACTGGTATACCACCATTTACTGTATAAGAATTTACAAGATTAAATTGAATTATGAGTCTAAACACTTCTGAACCGTTTTAAGGTTGTGAAGTCTCAATATAATGATTTTTGCTGTGATGTTACAAGAGCTGTAACTGTAAACAGTTTTGTTTCCTGCCAGAACCTTCCGTGACATTTATTTTCAGGACAGCTAGCTGGACAAATGCACATTTACAGTTACAGTGTTTATATTTTAATCACTTTTCATTCTTGTCTTTATTAAATCACAGACGTTTTCTTCAGAAACCAAATGTCACAGAAGCAAGCAGCAGTTTGGTCAGTATTGTGTTGGAAACCTGTTTCAATTGAGATCCTGTGATTTGGAAACGTGTCACCAGTCATTGTTAATGACTGTATGATGTTTATTTCAGACTGTTATGGCTGCCGGTCTCTCACTGGAGCTTGGCAAGGCTCTGAAGGTAAGACAGTAATTTTTGTAATACAGGGAACACTTTTTCTTTAATAAATGAAGCATTTTAAATTGTATTTCATTTCTACAGCAGCTCTTAGTCATGCTGTATTTTCTATTGTGTGGTATTTTTAAATATGTGCGTGTAGGAGGCGATAGTTCATATTCAGAAGAGCTGCAGATTCAAACTCCCATCGAGTCCTGCTGTGGCTGTGGGAGATGACCTCCTGCAAAATACTGAGCCATGACTTCAAAGAAAGAAATGTTTTCCTGACAAAGTACAATTACAAGTTTCTCTAAATCAACACATTCATTCAAATTTTATGAAACACTAATTTCAAATGAGTTCCGACTGTTCTGTGGTAGTCATAGAAACAGTGATGCGTGAACTTCCTCTCAGAAAATGTGTTTCTTCAGAGAAAGACTGTCTAACATGTCAAACTGATGGTCTGACTGGCCCGTTTGCAGATGGTTTGTCAGGAGAGAGACAGAAACATTAAAGGCTCTGCAGACAGAACTGTAGTGAGCTTTCTGCATTTTATCTGCACATATTTCCTCTCACAACAGGCCTCTCCTAACAGCACAACACAATCATCTTCTTCATTTAGTGGGGCAGCAGAGAATTACACCTCCGGTTAGGGTATATAATTCAGTCCCACACACCCCCACAAAAAGGTACTATTGGAACATTCCTATGGCTGGTGCATTTTGCATGAGGACTGTAGAAGGTCATTGGACCTATTAGAACTTTACATACATGTGGAAAATCCTATAAATTATTTAATGACAAGTGTGTTTCTGGGTTGATACTTGATAAAATCTCTTGTTTAAACTAGCTTATGTTACATTTTGCTGCCATTTTGTGGGCTGACATTGTATGAAAAATAGTTAAATATTGATGTTGGACAAAAATGACAGAAGGTGCTTATCAGGTTTTTATTTGTGTGATTATTAAAACTAAGGTCCTCCTTGATTTATACATTGTCATTGCACTGAAAAATAAAACGGTTCCTTTTCATCTACTGTCCATTTTCAAAATAGAAACAGATTTTGAACTTTACGAATTAGATTCTGAACCAAACACACATAAGCAGAAACAATTCAGAAGCTTCTTCCTTAAGAGAAAATTACATACTTTGCTCATTAAAATATAAACACAATGTAACAATATAAGAGAAACGCATAAATAACGTTTGAGATTCTGAAAAGTTCTTTTTAGAACATTCTGTACTCTAGAATCAGAACCGACCCCATGAACATTCATCATTATCATGCTAGTTCAAATCTTTAGCCTAGCAACTAGAACTCTTGGTTCTTTTACGAAGAACTATGTTTTTTCAGCTGGCTGCACACATGGTTCTGTAGATATAGTGGTGGAAAATTTGTACAGTCAAATGACAAACTCTTGAATTTCTTGTGACCACAAAATTTACAGCACCATGAAGTATCGGGAACAAAGAACTATCGTGTGCTATAATTGTCATCAACAACAAAAAAATACAGGAAAAGAAATACACTAACTAGGGTTTTTTTAATAAGTCATACCGAAACAAACCAGTATGTTTGTTAAGACGGCTATTGTAAAGTGCAAGTGACGTTCTAGACGTTCTCCGAAGAGTTTTAAACTACATTCTTCTTATATTTTTTGTATGTACTTTATATGTACAATTTATCTTTCTCTTTATACATGTTATAGATACATTTTTTACATTTCATTCTTGCATATACTATATCTACACTTTATCGCCTCTCACGTCATAAAGTTTGTTCAGACCCTCTCGTTGCCCTCAGTGCATTATGTAACAAGAAACAAGCCAATCAAAACTCTGAACTCTGAAAAATGCTAAACTCACTTTTCAACAGTTGTCTTCCTAAAAGCAGGAAACCTTTCTGGCCAATCCGAAAAGATCACTGACAGATTTTGAACTTTTGCTCAAAAGTTTAAATGAGTTGATATTGTTATACTTGCTCATACAGTCCTTACCGAGGCCTGTAACGTTCAAGGCAACTCGTTATTTTTAATTTACAGCACATAGTCTTAAATAACACAATCATCACAGTCCACAGTAAAGTCTGAATGGCAATAACTAAGGCTGTGATTTAGCACTGAGAGCGAGGGCTGAGGTTTAATCCACTCTCTTGCGCAGGACGATGTACATAATTCCAGTGAAGAGGGTCAGCAACCAGCCAAACCAGGCCATGATGTAAGACCAGCCGTACCAACCATCTTTCTCACCTCTGTGGAAGTGATCTGTGTAGATCGATAGAGCCACCATTATGCAGAAACCTGGAGTGGTGTGAGAGACAAATGTATTATTGTCAACATTGAATGACTAATAAAATGCATCAGGGTTCAAACAACATCAATGAAAAACAATCAGGGACTTTGAAAGCCATTTTTACAGCATCAGTTCACTTCCTAGTACTTTACAGAGTATAGTTGTCTTAACTGGTGATGCACAAATGTGAACCATATGGTCTTTGTTTTAAGCAGAAAAATACAGTAAGATACTGTATTCTAGATGCCTATTATAAAACAGAACATGATGGCTTGCATCATAATTAAGGCTCTTGAACTGTTTTTGACTCACAAACAAACCTTTTAATCTGTTAACCGGTTCAAGCTAATTTCAAAGAACCAAATCAAAAGCTCAATTCATTTACGAATCGTACAAAACTACAGAACGCCCACAATCTGCCCACTGATTGATTTCTGGAAAATTAATCTTTGTTATTCGTAGAAGCTAAAAGCTGCACATACTTGAAATTCAGCACATGTTCTTTTAAGCTCTTCAACACAAGTAGCTGATTTTCCAGATATTCCAGTATTTATTCAAAGACTAAATTCGAGCACTTAAAGACCTTGTGCGAACCCCGATGCATTAGTGACCCAAATGTTTTGTTGCACAGCTCTGACACAAAAAAGAAAACTTCAAAACGCCAATGCACACACATACGGTGTAACAAGGAACCTCAAATCAAACCTGAATGTCCAGAACCAGGAACTTACAGGAGATGAGCTGCACAACTCCAGACAGGGTGAACCGCCGCCCTTTTCCCAGGAAGAAGAGCTGGAATATGAAGACACAGAGCGAGAAAACAGCGAACAGACACGCCAACACTGCAAACGCCTGAACCGCCTGCAGATAGTCTAGAAGAAGTGATGAAAGATCCGTTTATAAACGCAGAAATACTTGATAGATTTATTCCTGATGTAAAACATGGAGAATATATGGTGAAAGCAACTAGTTTGATGTCACACCATGACTGTTTAATGAATTGTTTGTCTTACCTTTCCTGTAGGAGGTCGGTATGTCCATATGCACCCAGACATCATCATTGTTTTCCATCACCCATCTGCCCCACAGGTCTGTGTAAAGGGTCCTTGTAAACCACCATGCCTGGTAAAAGCAGAGACACCATTTACTCATATTAAATGTGATCTTAGACAAGTTTTAAGAAATAATTTCCAAAGACAATTACAATAAATATTAATGCAGCGAGAAGGTAAACAAATTTTTAAAAAACGTCAAATGACAACACACAGAAAACTAGTGCATCTGCCAATATTATGATTGGGTGAGTGTTTAATTCTATAAAAATTGATAGAAAAGACAGAAAAAGACACTTACATCATCTATTGTTGCCCAAAAGAGGAAGAAAATTGTAGTAAGATGAAGAAAGCAGATTCCTGCCAAAGCCTTCAACATATTCAGAGGATGATAAAACAGCTGCTGTAGGGGAAATATACATGCCACATATCAAAAGGTTTGGTGTAATTTAGCAGCCATTCAGTACAAATATCTGACCGGGAAAAGCCACATTTAGACAGGAAAAAGTCTGTGTGTGGTGGTGATGGGCTTGTGAAAGAGGAGGGGGGCTTTGATGCCCTCTTGTCCTTATTTAAAATGCTTATACATGCTCTTTATTCACAATGTTATAAGGACTTTGAAACTGAATTTGTCATAATGTGTCTGGCAAATCTCTCCTTTCTGACAGTTTGTTGCCAAGATCACATGCAGAGATCCCAACTGCTGTTTAACTATAATAGTTGTAAGGCAGTAAGTATTGAAGGGGTGGGAAAAGGACGTATGTGGATGCCATTTTTATAAATTCACACATGGATGTAAGTCGTTTAAAATGCGAACGCATGCTTTCATACAAGCTATAAGCAAACAGGATGGTTTTTGTGTTTAATCCCATGAAATATCAGCTGTGAAATATCAGATCCTTCTGCAAATACGTTCATAAATTATTCCTAATGGATACTCGTTCAAAAACAGCGTTGATGCAGCCAGCAGAATATAAGTATTATGTTATCTATTGTCAACCTACATTATATACAATATTGTCAACCTCTGAAATCTACAGTATATGCATTAGACGAATATACGATCCTTAATGCGGCAAAATTCCGGCAAAATACAGACAGAGAAGGAATTCTAGTAACGTCATGCATGCGGCTGTAGCTTCATCTCAACATTTTGGACCAAATACTACGTGATCAATTACATTTCGGTATATATTTCATTTTTGCTATCTCGCCTCTCATATTAGACGCTCAATAATAATAATAATAATAATTAACTTTAATAAAGAACAACTTTAAACCTCACCGACATTAACATTTTACAGCGACGCCACAGAGAGCAAAACGTTACCTTGCGTATTTTAAGCCCCCAATTTATTTCTTGTTTTTCGCAGCCTATATGATGACCCACCATCCGAGAGGACTCTCGCTTCCCCGCACCTCGTCCGCTGTCTCGCCCCCCTCCCGCACACTTTGCGGCATCCAGAACCCCACCCATCCCAGGACTTACTTTAAAAGTCCTTACGTATCCCAAATCCAGATATCGGAAAACTGTAATGTCGCCCGCAGGAAACTCATGCACGATGTGGTTTGCCCAACCATTTATTTTTTTAACGTCAAATCAGCCACCAAAATATTTTATAGCCTTTTATTGCCTAATGTTTTCTGTAGATACCACCTTTAAAGCATCTGAATGCTTTAAGTGTCTCCGTTATTTTTCTATTACCTAAAGATGTGAAATACAGCTTGCCGATCTATCCGCATGCCGCAGCATCCTAACTCATCTTTCATAGACACACAGACAAACGCAGACTCCAGATTCATCCGGTGATGCTCATATAACTGCACTGCACCTGCAAGGTTACAAAGTGCCTGAACGGGCCAAGAGAAGCACATGGGTACCGGATTATAGGTGGGACTCAATGCCACTCAAAGCTCATCTCTCCAATCACTGTAAAGCAGCGCAGACACAGAAAATGATGCGGTGCACTGTGCGCTGTTTCATGTAAAATGGGTTTGGAGCGACACCCAGCGATATATATTGTATAATGCTGCAGATTTAATGAAAGAATGTCTGAATTTGACTGTTAAACTATATTTTTAAATACAAACGACAATTTTAGTATCAGCATAATTGTATTGTAGTGGTTATAGCAACAAATGAACATAATGCAACCACACTTTCATACATTTAGGTTAATTGTTTAATTCAGGTATAATGTGTAAAAAGATTAACTGTGCTTTTAAGACAATTCAAGAAAATAAAATGTCAGGTCGAGAAAATGGTAATTTAGTTATGCAATTAATTTATTCTTATAATTTAGTAGTTGTACATATTCTTTTTGTATATATGTGGTTACTTTCGTTGCAAATCATTATGTTGTATTATATTGTCACATTAAGACATATTATGTCTTTTATATCTTGCTAAGCACAGCTCCGGGAAGAACAGAACAAAACTTCCTCTTTGTGCGTCCTTGTTTCCTCTCCTCACCCCATAGGAAGTGAAGGAAGAACGTAAGAACACAGACTGTCACAAAAACACTTCCGCATAGGAAGCGTCAATGTTTCCTCGTTGCTGATGTTAAAGGACAATTAAAGATGTTCTTCAAGATGGCTGACTTCGGTGGGTTTCCGGGTCACGGGCCGGAGGGGTGAGGAACCGAGGAACCATCAAGCATTGAGACGCATCCAGGGTCTCTGTTGAGCACAAAAGGGGTGTTTTTCAATTACTGGGCGTTTCCAACCCGTTACAGGTGTTTTTCAATCCAATGAATAAGCCAATGATAAAGTACTAGTTTAGCTATCTTACCTGGCAATTAAGAAATGTTGAAAAGGGCGTCTAAAACTATGAGAAAACACTGATAACAATAGAAGCTCCAACAGCAAAAACAACAACTGTGATAATTGTGAATTGTTAAAAGAAATTTTAAGGCACATTTAAGTAATTTATTTAATCCTTTTCGGACTTTAATCAAATAGTTAAATGGGTTAATGGCACCTTTCTGTTGTAGCAACGCAGTTTCACGTGCTGGCTTTACTGTAGGTTAAGTAAACTAAGTTAATTGAGAGTTAAACTGGTTTGCAATGCAGGTGATCTGTATTGAAGTTGATTAGTCTCGACGCGTGTGCTTTGCTACGCATACGAAGTAAAAACGTCATACTGGCGATGTCTTGCAAACCTAAAACATTTTCAATCTTGATATTATTAACAATATCATTTCATCTCAATTGTGGATCTTGTAGCGCTGGAGAAGCCTCTGGTTATTCCGGATCATCGCGAGGACTCCGAATTCATGCTTTCACATTTGACAACACAAATCCGCATTTAAAGCGCCTTAAACGCGCGAGTCCGAAACATGATTTGTCCGCTGCTTTTTCCATTGGAAAACACAACGAAACGCAACATCTTCAAACCAGAAACTACATGGATGAATTTTCCTGGCGACCAAACGATGGTTTATCTACGCATTCGCATAATGGAAACGGTTTTCCCAACAGAAGTGTGCATAAAATAGCTTTATTTAAACGGGATATTGAAGCTGGATTACAAGGTGACGCCGCAGGTGTGTGACTTCCTGTTTTGCAGCTCTATAAGACAAATGTATTGGTTCAGATTGTATAATCAATACATATGTTGCACTTTTGTATTTAAAAAAGCATTTGAAGGACCAGGGGTCTCTGGGAATGTGTACAGTTCTCAAAGTGGATCTGGTTCACAAACCACAGATTTGGTACCCATGGTACACTGTTCAGGAGATGTGATGACTTTAACAGCTGATGGGAGAGAATACACCCACATCCTTGTGGTCAGAGGTGAGAGTACATTGATTTCATGTAATGGTAATTCTAAAAGTTTTCTGCTGTCAGCTACATTTACAGGTAAATAACGTGTCTGATTCATTGACAGTGAATGCCGTCCCCCTACATTTGTACCAGTTGCCTGCATATTGTGGTTACACTGTCAGAGTCACATGGAAAGATCTTGTGCTAATAGCCCCGTTTGATGGGTGCTACATCACACAAGAGGTTTATTTGCAGGACATGAGTAAGATCAACTATTACATACTTCAACAGTTGGTAAAACGCTCCTAAAACCGTTTCTTTCCTCAGAATGGCAGTTATGTTCTTTCACTGCTGTGGTGGGGCAATCCAATGAAGATTTCCTGCCCCATGACACAGATGATCTCACAACCAACTCCATCTGTCTTCTGTTCCCTCTTTGGCATGCTTGTTCAAATAGAAGGTGCTCAAGAGCCGGCTGAGAAACATGGGGTCAAAGGTGGGTGTGTTGCATATGAATAATACGATTTCAAATCTGTTTGATTCCCTTTAATGTACGAGTGTTTTGCCATCACTGGAGTAGATTAAACCTGAGGTTTAGGTCAGTAGTACATTTTACAAGCATGTGATTGAGAAATGTTGGTTTTGTTCACAGTGAATGGTGAGGTATTGCCTCTCCTATCTGAGACGTGTGCATATCGCATAAACTCTCCTCCTGGTGTTGTCATAGTTCATACTGTGTTCACATCAAAATGTGTGACTGTGATGGTAAGTAACTTCTGTCCTCTGTCACCAAATTTGTTTGCATTCTCATTACCCATTATTATACTGCTAAGTGTATATATACACAATAATAATGCTAAGTATTGCTAATGCTATGACATGTACGTAGATCAGTAAATTTAGTCTAGAGACACACCACTAACTGCTTTTAGTAAAATATGAGAAAGTCCTGTGTTTTACATGCATTTCTGTAGGATGGAGAAAACAGACTTGTTGTCGTCTTGGATGGGAAGCAGTTCATTCTCTCTTGTCCATTTCCTCACCATCTTTCTCCATTTCTTCCCTACCTTCATTCCCATCCATTCCATCAACCACTGCAGCCCAATGTTCCTGCTTCCCTACCAGTTACTGGTACCACACGCCAGCCTACAACACCACCCAAACCAGAGACATCTAAACCTCCTGTG
>JAZGTK010012121.1:0-15128 GCA_036877625.1 Ambastaia sidthimunki
TTGTAAAATAATATTATTAATAATAGCAGAAACCACTAAACAGGAGGAATAGTATCAATTTACTCAAAAATACATCATTTACTAAAACATTTTTGCTGAGTGACTTAAAAAAATAATTCAGCAGAAAGATAAATCTTATATATCTATAACTATATACTGTAACCAAAAACATTTATTAATATTGCATGTCCTAGTTTTGTCAATAGGTGTCACTCAAACACAGCAATAGGACACCGTCGAGAAAATGTTCGGTTAAACATATCTCTATCCGGGAAAATAACATTTCTAATGTAATATGGATGCACACCACTCTATAAAAATAAAATAAATATGCATATATACATTTAAACGAGATATCGGTATTAAGTCTTTTACCACTTGTATGAGATTGAAGAATTGGCGTATGTTGAAAATACCGTGTCATGTGACCCGCTGTCTTTATCACGTGACCGTATTGCCGGAAGTGCTTCAGGTATGGCGAGAAACGAAGAGAAGCAGCTTGGAAGGTTGAATCGATTATGGCTACAGAAAGAGAGAGATGGTAGGAGACAGGTTATTTAAACCACGTAAATTAACCCTAATGTGATACAAAAAAAATTATAAAATACAGTTGTTGTCCATATAAACACCCCGTTGCCTTTTGGCTGTTAGCTACCATGTATTCGGTAGCACGTGGTCAGTTTGTGAAATAATTTACTTCTGTGTATAAATAATTCCCTGTTTCTTTTTCTAGAGGGTCGTATTAAAGATGTCCACGCGTCAAGACCAAAACTTGTGAGAAATAAATTTAAAATACAAGCGATTTCAATGAAACAATGACAAACAATCACCTAATCGACGTCTTCATGTGCAGGCGACGTTGAATTCAGTGGCAGCTGTGAAGAAAGGAGATCGAGTACTATCTGCAGGTACTGATCATGCGCACCAGCATAATAAGACCGTAACACCTGTCGTAAACACATATTCACGTGATGCACCTGCAGATCATTTGTTTTCAACTAAAAATGTTGTCATCATTTTATCTCACGTAGGGCGTTATTAGGTCAACATATTACACATCTAAATAAAACTAAATGTGACCCTGCCAAGAAGCAGCAGAATTGTCTATAGATTGATGTTTGCCCATTTAATTCAGTACAGCATTGGCAAATAATACTGCACTTTACAGAGGATGTGATTAAATGTATATAATAAAGCAATAATAATGACAATAAATCAACTGTAATGAGTATGCCGGGTTTCTGCTGGTACTGCCCTAGAAACCATGGCAACGCACGCCATTCTGATGTTTTTAAGCTCACTCTCTATGGACCATAATTGATTTGCTCCCCCTCTACAAAACAGTGGATTACTCAGTGAATATTATGGTATTTCATATTTTTGATTTCTTCATCATTAAAGTATTTCCTTCACCAGATAAAGACTAAATTTAAAACTTTGTATCCAGAGACCTCTGGCTAAGGTGACCTGGAATGACCCCGTTATGTTTGTATTTTACAGCAGTCTCAGTTGTCTCACTACCCAGAGAGGAAGATAGATGAGTTCCGGCAGCACATTGAAGAGTTGGAGAGAGAATACAAACGCTATTTAAGGAAACTGCGCTCACTCGACCCCACCTGCAAGCAAACACCCTGGGAACCAAGATCATACACCAGGAAGAGACAGGAGCCAAACAAAAACCAAAACACCTGTTAGTTTGTTTTTTATTATTAGTTTTAACAGACCTGCTGATAGAACTTTACAAAAAACATCTACTAGACATATTTGATGAATAAGAATATTTTAATTTCAGAATCTGGTCCTGTTACGATAATGTAAAGACAGTAATCTGATCTGACAATAACCAGAATAATATTCAGATTTTTAGAAACCTAATTAACAACCAGCTGACATATACCAGTATAAAAATGTTTGAGTCCTGTAAACTCACATTGATTTATATCAGCACCTTTGCACAAAATGCTTATTCTGGTTATAATATATACAAACAGTTCCTAAGAAATGCTGTTGGTTAGATTCGGAGTGTGATTATTCCCATCACCCCCCACAACGTTGGTCTGGTTTCACACTTACTTGATTCTATCAACTCCAGCGCATTAGCATTAATCTTACAGTTATTCTGGTAATGACGACAACTGTGTATATGTATAATACATTAGCAGTTTCTCCTGCAAACCGTGTTCCATATAGAGCTAAATTGCCAGTATGAAAGCACCCTTACTTTAAAAATGATATATAACAATGGTGTGTCTTCTGTCTTGTTTCTTAGCCAAAAAACTATGCCTCCATGGCCCAACCAACCTTAGCAGTGCTGAAGCAGTGCACAGTGTTAATGGAGACATCAACACAGAGGCAGTAGAAACACATGCCGTCCCCTCAACACCCATTACCACTCAAGCTTCAGATATTCCAGATCATGACCTCCCACTGTGCTTTGATCAGACCCGGCTGGGGGTGGCAGTGGCGAGCTCACGGGTGGCTCTGGTGGGGCAGCAGCAGGACACCGGCAGACTGACACGAACGCTGCTCACCGGCCTGCCTAATCTTCAGAGCCTCCCATTAGCACAGACAGCAGCAACAGAAAAAAACCATCAGCCTTCTAATGCTGAAATAACACAGGGTAAAACTCAACATGTACTGGGACTCGGCTGCTACTCATCCTCCTCAGATGAGGAGATTTAATTGACTAAGAAAGTGGTTTTGTTTTCACTTTCTGAAATGTCATTCTTTTCATTTATTGATATACAAACTTTGCTTTTTATATTTCAAAAGTTTTTTTATTGTATTTTGTGGACTATATATATATAGTGTGGACTATATGTAGTGCAACTGGCAATGTAGCATTTTGGTATTTAATATTCAGATTTGGTGCCTGAAAGTGAAACCTGAAAGTAAAACGTTTTAGGTGTATCTTGAAAGCTGTGTATTAGGTATATATGTTTGTTCAGTTTGTTTTAACCTAGTTCTTCCAGCTTTGAATGTGTTAAGCATGAGGCCTCAGCAAGAGAAGAAATGTTTCAGGTGTGGTTAGAGTAATGTCTTGAATGGGAAATTACTGATTACGGAATGATTTTGTCATAACAGAAAGTAGACACAGTTCATTGTAATACAGGTTAAAAAACAGGCAGGTTCAAATTTAGAACAACATGTTTGTACAGCTATAAAGCCACAATTTTCTTATCCTCTAGTTAATTAGATTTTAAGGAATCCAAAACCAAGGATGGAAACTCAAAAATGAGTTTTAAACTTTAAGGAACCATAAAGACAGCTCAAAAATTCTCTTCATAAGAATAGCTTTTTAAACCCAAAGTACTGCACCAGACCATTAAAATAACTTTTTCAAAGCGTGTATGGGTGTTACAGATAAACCTCAGAGTTTCAGATTGACATATATACAATAGCTCTGATTAAAATGACTGCAACGATTAAGTTTTTGCAGAGATGCTGAGTCAGAGAGAGAGCAATAAATGTCTTTGTTCATAAAATGTTAGACAATTTTTCCAATAGTTTGGTAAGAGAACTGGGGCTGTGCGTTGCACTGCAGCCCACGATTCGACCCCAAAACCCTTCATGACTTTATATCAGCAACAAGAATTGCTTAGCAGGCAACACTTCTGGGAAACTGAGCGAGAACTGACTGTTGTTACCAAACAGTGGTGGAAGAGATGTGTGTCTGACTTTAGCACCATTGGCTACATGATATGCAGGGTTGCCCATACTTGTGAGAAGCGAGAAAATCTGTCATCTAATGCTTCCATAGATGTCAGTTCCTCAATGAAGCAAATGTTTCCCCTTCGGAATTTACTATGAAAGATTTTTGGTTTTGTACTCATTAATGAAATCGAAATCGCTTTGCTTGCAGTGTAATTTTTACATTTTCCACCAATTTTCAAATGATTCACTAATGTTTGGTCATGACTTGAGTGTTTCAGATGTCATAATTGATATTACAACTGCATTATGAAATGTTCAATCAATTATTATCTTTAACGGACTTAAAACTTTAGCCATGACCTTTTATTTTGAATATTGAAACTGTAATATCCTTTGGTAAAATGGTTAAAGAATTGCTATGCGTACATTTAAGCAACAGGGTACTTTATCATCATTAACATAATGGTTTTGACATGGGTAATAAGTTAAAGTTACATGTTGTGCATTTATTGCATTTATTGCACAACATATCATGTGTCATAGGT
The DNA here is from genome assembly GCA_036877625.1 of Ambastaia sidthimunki. Lineage (NCBI taxonomy): Eukaryota > Metazoa > Chordata > Actinopteri > Cypriniformes > Botiidae > Ambastaia > Ambastaia sidthimunki. Next base: position 4,200 of record JAZGTK010012121.1, read on the forward strand.
TGCAGCTAATTGAAGAGAATGAACCATGGATGTAAACGAGGCCAAGCCGCTAACAAAAAAGGCTTTTCCAGGAACACCTGGTGTCTGATCACATGTGAGGGGGGTATGTTGCAGTGAGGGGGTTAGGCATTGCCTTTAACTGCCACACTTGGTGCAAACCACATGGTTCACCTCACTGTTACAGCCACCGTCATGCTCCTGCAGACCCTGAGAACGCAGAGTGCAAGATCGAAAGCGCTCACACGCTCGCGTACACTTCGACAGACTGTTTCATGTGGCGGCTTCTGTTCTTTAGTGGTGTGTGAGATTAGCTTCACTGAAACTCTTGTTTTCTGCTGCATCACTGTTTACCAACACTGGGCAAAAACTATTTAGACTGAACGTTTATCTTTTGGGTCGTTCCAGATGCAGTTAAATGTTTAACATGATTATGTTGCATCATCTGTGCTATGTCCTTCTGCTGTTAACTGAAATAAATTACAATGCATTCATGCAGCAAGAAAACTATACACAATTTTATTGTTGCATGATTACTTTTCTGAAAATGTTAGCGTACATTTTAGATTCTGTAACTGACCTTCATCTTTACACCTTCAGAAGTTCATTATGCTGTAAATGGTTCTACTTCTTCCATTATTAAAGATTTGTAAGATGGTCACATTAGCCTGGTGGGCTGTGCTGAAGTGTGCATTAGCCCTTTTGGTGACCTGAGATTGAGTCCTGGCTTTTAGTCCTTTTCAGCACATGTTCCCCTCTCTCTCTTCCTGTTACGTCCTGGCATTTCTACACTGTCCTTCAAAAATAAAGCTGTAAAAACCAAAAATATAACTAAAAAGAATGAGCAAAAGGCTGTTTTAAATGTGGTATGTCATATCACACCCAAGGACAATTTTTCGAAAACTTGAAAAAAGATATTAACTATATCTTTTTAAGATGAAACTTAAAAATATATAGTTTAAGCTATATTAAAATAACACAGAAATGCTGACAGTCAGGATATGTCTGGAATGATCCATTTCCTCAGCTGGTAAAGGTGAGTTCTGACATAAGTCATTGCTGCGTTTGAGGGCTGGGTTAGACCCAGAAGACCATTCACAACAAAAGCTACCTGTTTCCAGAACTAGCAACTGAATATGTAAGGTTTCTATTCTAGTCAAACCTAGTACCTCTTTAGATCCCAGACAGGATGCTGGTGGTCTTTTAAAAAGTAGCTGCGGCCCTTCCGAAGAACTCTTTCTAGGTCACAGGCACCTCGTCTCATATGCAGATGATATACCACACTGACCTCTGAAAGAGCCTGAGAAATAAAGCCAGTTTTCATTTGCTGCACTGCTTTCATATACGATTAATTAGATGCAAATTTGCGTGTTTAATATTCCTGTTAGAAATGATGCTAAACAGACATTTTGACTGATTCAGCAGTTAGACTGCAATACTATACACAAAACAGCATTGTGCGAGAAACAGAATGAAATTTAGGTCCTTATTCACTGATAATTGTCTTTCTCATCGAAACATCTTTTTATCACAAAGAAAAAATATAGGAATAAGGTGATGGTGTAAATTCAAACTATATGTTAAATGTTTTTTTTGGGTGAACTATCCCTTTAAGATGTTTTGAAAATGTTATATTTCATAATGTAAAGGGCAGCCAGTAATTGCAAGTGCAAACGCACCTAAAACAGATGATTTCCTGTCTATGATGTCATCATCATACCCTCTTCAGAGAATTATAAGACTGCGCACTAGTTTACCACAAACGCATGCACATCCTGATACCCTCAATATAACCGCACAGACATTTATTAAACTATATTTTCAAACGTATCTACTGTATATTTCTCATATGTTTGCGTGTGAGGAAGAACGAATCAGAGGCAGTGAGTAAGACAGAGTGTGTGTGGCTGTGTGGGTGGGAAGTTTAACCACGCTGCAGGACCTTTTAAAAACTTCTGCATTGGTCTTATCAAGACATTTTCTCACACCCTCACACACAACTCTGAGCTCTGCAAAAATGAGTTCGAAGTTTGGCCGTCCATCGCCACTGTGCTTGGTGGATTCTGGTGGAGGTCATCCTGAACATCAAGACTACCATCAACAGGTGCATGGACAGACAGATCCACCACTGGTGCCCTGCTGGACGTTTCCTCCTGCTCGAGCTGAGGTGAAGAGAAGAGGACGGGGGACAATGAACACCGGGATGGTTTGGGTTTTGACTTTGATACTCCTGTTGGTTTTTGCGGCCCTGGGGCTCGGAGCCTACCAGATTCTGAGGTTACAGAATAAAGTGGAGCAACTGACACAGGTAAGAACTTCTAGACAGTGGATTATAAATTAAAATGAACACATTTCAAAACATACAGTGGCCTCAGAAAGCATTCCACACACTTGTATGAATGTTTTTGCATAACATGACAAAAAATCAAACCAAGTGGTTTTGGACATTTTATTTTTTTTCTTTATTCAAGCAAAATATTTCTCTACAGTTAGTTTGTTAGATGTTTTCACTGTTGTACTGTGCATGATTTAGGTAAAAAGTATTTTTAAGTATAAATGTATTCTATGTCAATTTGAGGGGAACTAACTTTAGTTATAGTTCTCCAATAGAAGTGATTAGTTGATTACAACTAGTCATTACAAGTCATTACAAATATAGCTTAGTTAGGTTAGTTTGAAAAAAGCTCTGGCATCATTTGTTTGCAGATCCCACTGAGGTATTCCGTGCAGTGAGTTATTTAAAAATGTTAAAATGTGGTTTAAGTGGCCAAATACTTGGTGACACTATATACATCATATCACAACATCACAATCTCAGTGATGTACTTAATTGAATTACTCATACACCAACTGGAAATCCATGCTTTGGAAAGACAATTGTTTGTTATCCCATTTAAATCTTATCAAAATGCATAAAAGTATATATATTTTTTTTACTTTTCATTTTAACATTGACATGACTGAGCAGGACAGAATTAGAAAAAATGTGGTCTCTGGTTGACGGCTACAGGAAATCCTCTGCATCAACCAGCAGTCAAACACTGTCTCATTTTTATTAGTAGTTAGATATACAATGTCTACATTTGTAAGATATTTGACACATTCCTGTATATTTTGATGTGTGCATACACTTGCATGCACATTAAAATACCTAAATTTTAATATATTACTGTTTGACATTTGTGAATTGTAGGTGTGACCCTATATATTTTTTCTCACCCTTATTGACAGGCAATGCCGGCACAAATTCAGAGCACCGCCCCACAGAAACAAGTTGGTGAGTTCTGTGACTAAGCATGCTTCACATACCATTTACCAGAACTGCCTTGCCCTAAATCTTGCCATCTTATACCGATTACCATGGTAACAGCCCCGCTGTACTCTTTAACAGGCCTAAATCCTGCAGAGTTGAACAAACTTAAACACAAAACAGCTGCACACCTGATAGGTAAGTCCAGCAAACAAGCATCCAATTCACACATTATGAGTAAATTCTTGGGTGTGCATGCAACCCACCTTAGAACACTGTTGAGATAAAGACCAGCATTGTTAGTTGCCACCATATGTATTATTTTGGAACTGGTCCCTGCATGCTAGTGTGCTGGTGTCTCCACCAGGTGTTGCTTGACCAACAAACATCCTTAATTGACCATCTTAACTACAAGGACCATGCTGGTTGACACCTGTTGTCGTTGTAGCCAAAAGGGGCATTTACTTAACTGGTTACTTTTCTACAACAGGTCATGCAGACCAAGTCAAATCATCTGGAACTCTGAAATGGGAAAGAAATCTTGGTGAGGCATTTACAAACGGCGTCAGGTACAGCAACGGACACCTTCAGGTCAACGAGACCGGCTTATACTTCGTTTACTCACGTGTGGAGTTTCTCGCACGCACATGCAACCCCACAGACTCTCTTACCCACATGGTGATTCTGCTGAGAAATAGCCACAATCGAGCAATCATGGAGGATCATCAAGAGGGCTTCTGTAAGACTGGGAGCAAGTCTCCCTGGATGACAGGCAGTCATTTAAATGCTCTTCAACATCTCAGGTCATCAGATTGGCTGTTTGTCAATGTTTCACATCCCCATTTACTTAGCAACCATTTTCACAATAATTATTTTGGCCTTTTCAAGATCCACTGATCATTAAGGTTCTGAAGACTCTGTGATGCTTGGGAAGGGCTTTGATTTTGAGTTCAGGTGAAGTGGTTACAATTTTTTACTGGACTTTCTGATTTCCCCTGAGATTCTCTGTGCTTTATCAGTATCTATGCATTTATTACAATGCAAGCGAATCATATTTAATTTCGATTAGAATGTATAAATGGCCTGTGTGCAATAAGTTATTGTTTTGTAAAAAAAAAGCAGAAAAGTTTTGCAAAAGAGTTATCAGATTGAATGAACACTAATATGCTGCTGTATCAGGAAAGTCTTACATTTGAGTATTTATTTTTTTAATGACTGCCTTTGAGTAAAAAGTCATATTGACTGATGAAAGTAATATAATACTTGATTGTGCTCAATAAAATGTTTTTTATTGTAAAATTGTTGATGTTGACTGAAACTAAAAGTGAACAGACGTGAAGATGTTTCACACTTGAGAGGAGTAATATTTTGTGGTTCAAGCACCACTAATATTTGCATATGACAGTAGGCTGACTGTAGGTGAAAATTATGCTGTTCGTTGGTGGAACTTTCCAGAGTTAATTGTACTAATATTTGAATATTTTAAATGGTTTTCTTGAAAAATAAAACTCATGGGCAACTTAAACCTATAATTGTTAATGTGTTAAATGTGCCAGATTTAAGAGTTTTTAGTCAGCTGGTTTTGAATTTCCTCTACAGACCGCAAAGGCAACTTTGCATGGTTGTGGTTTTATCCTCGTCACTTCTGCAAAGACCCTCAGGTTGGCTTCACTGCAGTCATGCTGAAACACACCTCAAGATTTAAAAATCGGTTTTGTGCAAGCGTAACTGACAGAACACTTTGTGCTTTTACATGTTCTCACACTTCCTTCCTGCCTTGTGTTTTGAGGGGGTTTAAAAGGTTTGAAAATGAAATTAAAACATTCCTGTAGCACATATTCATTAAACTTACATGCAACAAGGTACTTATCTGTTTCTGTCTGTCTTAGCTGACAGTTATCTTATTTTCAGGCACTGAAAGAGACACTATCTGAACAGAATATCTCAGCAGAACTAATAAATTAGTATGCAGTACTAGTTTCACTCAAAATGTCAAGGTAAGTGGAAATATAACCTACTCTGTCAACCCCTTCAACTTTTTTAAATAGGTGCGCACACACACACACATACACACAATCACTTAGCATATACATCACAGGAAGTGACCACTGGAGAATCATCACCCACAATTTATCCAGCATGCACTTGTAGTCTCACAGGAAGTGACCGCTGGAGAAACATCACCCACAATTCACTCAGTATGTATTGCAGTATGTATCAAACTCTTCTTTGGGTAGTGTGCCACTTTTTGAGTACAGTATATTTTTTTAGCCATGTATATTTTATTATAAAACCTATACAGGTTTTTGTTGCCCTGTTTCTTTTGCATTCTACAGAAAATTCAGGTAGTTTCTCATCTCAAGGTCTACTGATCTGGGCAGAGCTAAATAAAGCACACACACCAGACCTGTGGGGTATTGGTTTCCAAAATTAGGGGGTTGGGAATGACTTGGAAAAAAATGCCAGCATCATTATTTTATTTTTATACAGAGATTGATACATCTGTTTGTAAAATCAGTTGACTTTGGTTGATAAACCTTGTTGCATTATATGACAATAGTCACAGTTCAGAAATAAGGAAAAAACACTGTTGTGTTTTTTTACAAAGTTTACATGCTGCCTAAAGATTATTTGCTTAAGTATGAAAATCGAATAGGACATTAGGATATCTCTAGCATATCTTTGGTTACAGGCATGTAAACCTTGTAAAAAAACACAAAAAGTGCCTCAAAGTTTCCATCATTTTTGAACTGTCAGCATAGATTGTTAAAGTCATCAGATTTAACTAAAAGATACCATGCTGATATCTTAAGTCATTTTTATCACTAATATGGCTTTCTTCTACAAATAATTAGATTACTCAGTAACCTTTCATCAGCGGCATTTAATATTTTGGCTTTCATCACTATTTAAGTTGGTCTTGCTTCTGTAAAAATATTTTTAAAAATCAAAAATTTGACACGGAATGGCACTGTACTTCAACAAAGCTTAGCATTCTACATCATCACTTTAGGTTAAATGACTCTGATTGGTTGAAAGAGCAGATGAATTTGGATAAGTTCAGACAATGGTATTCTTGTTTATAGCTTATCTCACTGATAATCAGTTTAACAGCTGCGTTTCTGATAATAGTGACCTAACCAGATCACAGATCACAGATCAGCCTTTTAATGGTCATTCTGTCCTCTCTACCTTATTTAGGTCACTCTACCTTCCCCTTCACTTGGATACTGTACAGAGAAACATCCACTTTAGTGTTGCAAGCTACAATGCAGTGTATGAAATAAATAATTTACCTGCAGAAGGCCCCAAGAACAGCTTGTGTGACGTAATCGTGTGTGTGTGCAGAAATATATTCATACTTTTTGTACAGGCATAACCTCAATAATCTTATTTTAACACACTATGCTACAACTTAATCTTTTAACTAGATATTTGTATAAATGCTGATTAACAATATTTAATAATTGATCAACCATATTTAAAAGTATATAAGAAGTGTAGAATAGAAATGCAAATTTACACTGTAAAAAAATATTCTGCAAAAAAGTTTAAAGTAATTTCAAATTTATTTAATTTATTATTTAAATCTTGACTGGTGTTGAGTTGCTTTAACGTGTACAAAAAAAGTAAAAAAAATTAAACTTTACACAAGTCATTATTTAAAATGACCTTTTAGATGTTTAAAATTAAAAGTTAGATGTTTACGGGCAGCAATTTTTTTAACAGTTGTAACAGGAGTTTCAGTTACAATGTTTGCTATGCCCCTGTTTTTTGTTTTTTTCAATTCTATTATGATCAATAATGTACATATAAATGAGAGTTCTGTAGCCACCTTGTTAAGCACATTAGACTTTTCAGTAAGTCTTTTTCTTTTCTAGGGCAGTTCTAAAAGATGGTATCAGTCCTTGCCCTACATAAACAGCTGAATTGACCCCATTCTTCTATATTGAAGGCCTCAATACTATACTATTTAGTCTTGGTTCTCTGTGGCTTTCTGTGACAGAAATTAGTCACTGATCTCAAATCTTACTTCTTTCACGAATACCTGACACAAGTATAAATTTACAACAACAAAAAAAATACTACTAACCCTTCTCTCTTCCAAAACGTATCACATCATGCATCGAAATGTTGTACTCTGGGTAATATTGTAACATTATACAGCTGATGTTTATTGTCGTTTATAAGCTTCTGCCAAATGAATAAATGTAAATGAGTATCCATAATATTGTAACTCAAATCAAACTGAACGATGCTTGTCAATAAATTTTACATTTATTCATTTGGCAGATACTTTTATCCAAAGCAACTTACAGTGAACTCAAGGTATACATTTTATATCAGTACTTGTGTTCCCTGGGATTGAACCCACAACCTTTGCACTGCTAATGCAATGCTCTACCAGCTGAGCTAAAGGAACACTTAGGCCTAATTTTGATACATGACATTAAACTTCAATATAAGACATGAAGCTAACAAAGATTTCAATAGACTGTTTTTTATGTGCTATAGCATCGTTATTTCACAGGTTTTACATGCTTGGTTTGCAGACCACAATGAAGAGGCCTTCGGTAAAATGGTTATTGAAGATCATTATGACACACCCCTCATCCCAACACACCCAACCACAATCTTTACACTCACATCATGGAACCTCTATGAAATTCTAATTGTATGTTTAGAATGATTATCTGAACAATCACATTGTTAATGTTGGAAAAACATTATAGTCATAATGAAGTTTCCCGAATACGATGCTCACCACAGGTTTTTGGCAGCCGTTAGCATTTTCATATAAGTTGCTTTGGTTTCAGTGGTCTTTGTAGACCACATACGTGTCTCCTTCAAGGTGTCTACAGATAGCAAAGAAACATTTGAACCCCGGCACCAATACATGTTAGCCAGTAAAATAAAGGCTTTTTATAACTTAAATCTACGAGTGCCTAAACATGCATTTATTTTGCTTTTAAGGAAGAGGAATCTATTTTTTATACTTATATATTTTTATATACTTGAATGTATAAAACACATAAAGGATAATCCTTTAAAAATGAAAAACAATAGGTTAAGAGGCTCAGATTGCTTCGAATTAGGCACTATTTCAAAGTAAATTAACTTTCCCATGATATATTTCAATATATACATTGTAATTTGTCTCAAATGTACAAATGTGGCAACAGTCTATAAAAAGGCCATAACCTTTGGTTCCTCACATGGCCTTTCAAACGGGGCCAGATGCATGGATTGATGTCCAAGATGTGAGAATGAACGAATTTGGAGTTTTGCAGGAAGCTGAAGAAGATGAGCATGAGTATGTGATGAAGGATTGATGATGGAGAAATGGAGGGAGAAAAATGATGGATGGATTGTAAAGGAATGCCTGGTGATGAAGTGAAGGATAGATGATGAAGGGAATAAAATTATTATTTTTTTTAATTAAATTTAATTATTACCATGGAAACTGTCCACGCCCTAGCAACCATATGTCAGCATGCCATATCTCAGCACTAGAACATCATAGAGACATGGAAGTTGGCTCTTTTGATTCAGACACACATTCAGTCTATTAGTGTTTCAGTTTACCGTACTAACTGTCTAGCTACACCTACACTCTAGCAACCATTTCCAGTACCCTAGCAACCATGTAATGAATTAAATAACCCACATCACAGCATTAGAAGACATTAAAGATATGTAGGTGGGCTTATTTGAATCGGGCTGTCAGTGAGCTCTAGGTATGGCCCTGGCAACTTCCTAGCTACACCATAGCAACCATTGAGAGCACCATAGCAACTGTCATTTGTCACACACAACATCATGAATAAGCCATATTTCAAAATATCTATCATGCTATATCATGCTAAATAATGTTAACATCATGTAATGTTAAAACATGTTAACATGTTAAATCATATTAACATATTAAGTCATGTTAGCATCGTGCTAATTCATGCTAAAACATAATAATAATTATGGTAAATCATACTAGCATCATGATAAATCACATAACCATCATGTTAACCGTATCATCATGCTAATAAATGAATAACCTTTACATAAGGTAATTAACTGACTTTCGAAAGCACTGAAATGACAGGAAAGACCCCCAAAAAAGCTCAGCTGTGGTTTCATGCTGTGGGAAAGTCTGATTTTAATCTTAAAACTACATAAAACTGCAAAGTTTTTACATGTTGACCACAGAATCAATAGACCTAACAAAAACAGCCAGTTTATGAGATGCATACGAAAAGTGATAAAAAATCCCTAAGACAAATCTCACAGCAATCATAAAATACATGATTTATACTTTCCACTCTTTTGACTCTTTTATTAAAGCCCTTTATGGGCTGTTGGCAAATGTCAGCAGTAACCACTTCATTTTACTAAAAAGGCTATTGTGGTTTTTAGATGTCAGAGATGCCTGAGAAAGGGGAAATGTCTGATGCTTGAAAAAACGTGCCAGGGCTTATGCTGAGACCATGAGATGCTACCTAAAACATGTTCAAAGGAGTCTGTCTAACTGCGCATTACTGAAGATCCAGATTTAAGCCAATTTTAACTTACAGTAGCTGCCATAGATGCTGGTGGAGTGGCTTGGAACTAACTGGCTTGCAAAGCAAAAACTAGCAAGAAGTTTGTAGCAAGTAAAGCAGATATGCACAATCATAACATTAGGTTTTTAAAATCTGTAATAATATATAATAATAACGTCTTTGTGTTTTCTGTTGAACCAAACTTTTTCCACACCAGTGTATTGCTAGGCTCATTGAAGATGCTAATCACCTTAATGAAAGCAAACATCTGCAGCTGGAGGAGCCAAAAAAGTCATCTTTTCATCATACTTTTGTTTTTTGTGCAGCTGGTGCAAAGCAACTCTAAAACTGCAGCCATCTTGCTTTCATGAAAGAATATTCGTGCATGTCAGCAAGTGGGGCAGAATTTGTTAGTCACATCCACCAAATCATGGTCATCAGTTCTGTGTGAATTTTGCTTATCTCAAAAAAAGCTTGTTGTGGTATCAGATATTTCAGATAAACCCTCCAGCAATGTAAAAACAACAAACTTTCAATGCTCAGTTCATGTAAGTCAGCCAAACCTTTACTTGGGTAAGGCGATTCCTAGGAAGATGCCAAATGGACCAGACTTCATGCAAATTGTCAAAAGCCTGACTATGTAACACCTGCTGCCTCACTAGTTCCACAAATCTAAGATTACTGTTGCTGTTTCCTTTAAACCAAGTTTAGTTCTCTTTCAAACGCAGGCTTCTGAGAATTTTTCCATGATCCATGAATGAATTTGTCTCTCCATTGAGGTAAGTATCAGTGTATATCTTTGAAATCTCATAATTTCAAATCTTATTTTCATTTTAGAGCCTGTTTAGTGTGAATCTCAGTTTTGCAATTGGACTTCCAACAAATATGTGAAGATCACCACCTTGTGGTCGTTTGTTTTAAAACGCATTTACGAGGTTTCTGTCCTTTGTCTCCCCCTGTCTGTGGAGTTGTGAGAATTTAATGTGGGGAATTTAACTGATGTGCATAAATACTGGCAGGCTAGAAATGTAACAGATATGCATGTATAGTACTATGCGTGAATATGCAGCAAATATAATACAGCACATGTATAAAATATACATTAATGTCACTATAATGACCCCATATAATATCACTAATATGCTC
>JAZGTK010012122.1:0-15127 GCA_036877625.1 Ambastaia sidthimunki
TACAACCGAGCTGTCTGCCTCACCATAGTGTTGAACAATAATCTGCTGTATTGTGCTACTTAACGATGACTCAGACAATAAATTAATTTGATTCAACTGTTGAATAATTTCCTGTGTGGCGCTATCAGAAATATGCAAGATTGTCTGCATTTTGAGGAAAAGTGATGCCAAATTGTGTTCAAGCTTTTGTTTTGTATCACCCAGCTGGGCTTGTTCCTCTGCCATATCACATTCATCTTCACTGTCCGAGCTGTCAATAAGAGGTTGAGCTGGACCTTCATCTGTGGGACCTTCATCTGTTTGGCTATCTTGTGTACTTGAAACAATTCCCAATTTAAAATGGCCACGCCATTGGTGGTGGTGATGTGCCTTACTTTTATGGGCATTAAATGATGAATACACATTTGTCTCAAATTAACAGTCTTTAAAAGGACACTGAACTTTTTCATTATTCCTCAAATGAGTACGCAAGTGGGCAAAATAGTCTGTTTCACTGCATAGCTCAGCTAAGTTACAAACATGACACTTGTAACATGCTACAGCACTACTAGACCTCCCTGATAGGACAGTGCTTTGCTGGGGATGGATTTTTGATAAGTGTACTTTTAAAGCATTAAAAGACTTAAAAGTGCATGGGCAGTCTGAATGGAGGCATGGTACTGGAACAATTCTAGAATACGTTCCATGGTCTATGCGATAATGCTTAAGAAGTTGAGCCGTCTTCTCAGATGTAAAAGAACACAACTTACATTTCCACTGCATGTCAGGGGTAATCAACAGGTAACCTAAGTAGAAAGGCACACAGCTGTTATAACTGACAAGATTACAAAAGGCAGGTTAATAATAAACGTTCATATTGACTACAATGATTGCAATTTAGATGCGTTTGCACACGTTAATACCTAATGAATTCCAAATTCTACCATGTCACTTCCCACATTATCATGATTACTCAAGTAAATAAAATGAAGCATTTTAAAAGTAATAACACGCATTCTGGTTACTGATTTTACACTTATAAATCGGTCAACAACTAATTTAGGTTGTAATATTTAGAACAACACGTGTCGACCGACACGTTTGTGTAAAAGACACGTTTTAAGCTCCTTATAATATAAGGCAAGACAACACAAGATAATATCAATCCAAATAAGTGCCATATATATGAATAACAACCGGAAAAATAAATTAAAATGGTTTATAAATTACCGTTGTCCAAATTCCATGTGCTCCAGCAAGGTGTGGGGGAGGAGAGTTGTGCTTCATTGCGCATGCTCAAAAGAACGTCTTAAACATTTTAAGTAAATTTACTTACTATTTGTTAGTTCTGTCAACTATATATTTTAAAATCTTCACAACAATTAACAACGTCTAGTAAAATCAACATTTTGGCCAAAATTAAGTAAACATACTAGCACTTTTCTAGTAAAGTATACTATTTGATTTTACAGTGAGGGCATTCACATACTGAACTACATAGACGACTGGCTGGGCATGGTTAGCTCACAAGAGTTAGCATTACAGCATCAAGATGATGCTCATAAGAGATGCTTAGGGCTCAGACTTCATCCCAAGAAAGGTATGCTTTCTTCTGTTCAGTGAACTACCATTCTAGGGAAATTTGGGACTCCACTATGATGTGGGCACAATTGTCTCCTGCACGTGTGGAGTCCATCCTTGCTGCTGTGGGGAATGTATGAGTGGAGGCTCCATCCACAAGTGGTTGAGGCCATTTGGCACAAGTATTGCAAGGCGAAAGTGCCTATGAGGAGACGACTATGAGGAGACACCTATGAGGAGATGACACTCTGTCCCTTCTGGTTCAGCCTCACTCATCCAGCTCCTTTTGATACAGATGTGGCCAAGGCTGCATCTGTACGCATTTCCCCTGAACAACATTGTGAATCTATATCTTCTCAGAGACCGACTCAAGTGACACAGATTCAGAATAGCACACAGCCCCCTGTCCTTTTTGTGAACTATAAAATATCAGCTATAGAAGCCCAGACCTCTCAAGTGAAGGGGAACATGAGAACATGAGAATATCACTTCCTAACTTTTCAATTTAATTTTATTTATATAGCACATCAAGTAGCTTTACACATAATACTGGATAAATAAAAAAATAAAACATAGAAAAACAGAAACAAAAGAAACAAAGGAACCAAAACTCCAATGATGTATAGATGGAGAAAAAACATCTTGGGAAAAACCAGGCTCAAGCGGAAGGGCCAGTTCTCCTCTGGAATGTTAAAGCTCCATTTTCTTTCTTTCTTAGATATAAACAGAGATCTGATAATAATTACTTATATTTAAATATTATTTAAAATCGTCAGGTTTGATTTTGTGACAATATTTCAAGCACTTAGGAATGTTACAAACAGAGATAGCCACAGAAGCATAATGTTACTGATTGCAACATCGTACTGCTGTGACAAGGAAGGGGGCAAAATTATAGAATTTAACTAGTCTGGAGGTAGGTAAGTATGTTAACAGGACATTTAATAAGAAAGTCCATCACTTTTGCTGGATAGAATTTACACATTTGAGCTGTGGATGGCTGCTTGGTACAGAAATTGTCTCCTTGAATTCTTCTCATGGCCAACTAAATGAATAAGCACAAAAAACAAGTAAGGTAGACTTACAAATCCATCTTTTTACTGACAATGCATTTTTACCAACAGAGGCTGCTAATTAAATGTATTTAGTATCATATATTTTCCTGAGAAACAGCTTGACACATTAAATGAATGCCTTGCCTTAATGCCTCTGCCTCTCCATTACCACCATCTTTAGACAGAGCAGCCCGATTTTAGCCCATTTAGCTTTGCTAAATGGAGTTGCATGTGTTCCTTAATTTGCAAATTACTTTGCATTAATTTGCAAATTAATTCCTTAATTTGCAAAATATTTTCTTTTGTGTAAAGAAGGAAATGGGATTAGAATTATACAATGGTGAGTAATTTGAAGGAATCATACAGTTCATAATAATAGATTAAGATTACGAAATAATCGACTGAAATTGAAATAAACCCACCAACTACAGGAAAGGTCTTGTTTTTCTCCTGAACTTCAGATTCAGTGATCTATCAACAGCTGAAAGTCTCCAGGGGTCACTATGAATGTGACCAATGCCAAATACTTTAATTAGAAAGACATGGATAGACAAAATATTTATTCCGAAAAACAAAAAATATTTGGCAGACACAGTCACTCCTTGGATAGGTGAGCCAGGGTATAACACAATATATAGCTAAAATTACTACATATTTTACTATGCAATAATGAGTGTATTTAGAGTATAATTACTCTATGGATGAAATGAACACAGCATGTTCACAAATCAAATAGCTGCGCCTGTTTGCAGAGTTTTTCCACATGTTATATTAACTATGGTAAGTAATGTTAAGATGCTGAAGCATACACATTTTCTAATATTATGACTATTCAACCCATACATCCTATAGAAAATGTAAATCTATGTCACGTTGCATGTTTTCACTATAGTTTTGTAGAATTCGGTGCACAATGTATCTGATTACTATAGAAAATGTTAACACTGACACTCGCTACTGCTTCAGCGATCAATTTTCAAGTAAAAATGTGTTCAAGCTGACAGAAGTCTGTCCATTTCTATGTCGAAAACATTATTGTTTTTGTAAATATTTACTTTCCCATTGCCACAGAGAAGAATCAGCGATTGTAGGTTGATAGATTTGCTATCCGGTATCTTCTCATTACCTCCTCAACCTTTTCCTAGTTGTTTTACATGTAGAGTAAATGTGAAAATATGTCTTAAATATTATATATTACATATTTAATATAAGTATTAAAAGCGGGCTGTTGTGATCCTGATTTTTGGTTGTACCTTCTGATATACTGTATGGGATCTCATTGGTTAACGTTTTATTGCCATAGCAACAACACACTACTTAAGCGATTCTGACTTCCGGGTTTTGTGACATCAAGAACCTTGTTGTAGCCCCTATGAGCCATTCACTGTAGTTCCTAAAAAGCTATTTGTATTTAACAGATTATCTCCCTTTGCAGTGAACTTTGACTGTTGTAACTTTGCAAATCTTTCTTATGCTCAAAAAGCAACATTACACACTAACTTAAGTTGAAAAAGTGAACATGTATAATAGGACCCCTTTATGTTTTAAATTCTAGGAACCCCCATCATGAGTTACTACTGTGCAAGGTGAAAACAAGAATGCAAGGATGCAGCACTAAAAAAACAGAATGCTGATGACATCATATATACACTAGGAAATGTGTTACAAACAAGTTGGTATAATGTCAGTAACCTTGGTTAATATTAAGTGGCAGCATGTGCGCTATTTATGGAGTATGTGTACTAGGCAGTTTAGGCAGTATGTTCACTATTCTCTATTAAAAAGATAAAAATTATGTGCTGTCACTTTGTAAGTGATACACTAGAGAAGAATGGTATCAGTGATAACAGTGATTCACATTTATGTGTAATTAGTGGTGTTAGTGGTGTAAATTTATAGTAGTTCTTATGTGATCATAAGTGTCTGACATTAATAAACACAATATACTTTAAAAGAATGTTTGAGTAGCTTTTTAAGTTAAATCCACTTATCCTGCCTTCTTTTTATCAGAGGCAGTTGTGATGTCTGCTTCTGTAATTAAAAATACAATCACCTGTTTTTAGTTTATTTTCCCTGTGTATTTATACCCCTGGTTAAATTCAGTTCTTTTGTCAGCCCTGTTTTGATTTGATTTTGGCATTTTGAGATAGTGTTTTGTATTCTCCTAGTCTTCTAAGTTTCTGAGTTTTTGGTTATTAAAATTTTATTTTAAAATTATCTCTATGTTTCCTTGGCTTTCTCCTACAAACATCATTATGTATGCAGTGTTGCCAACTATTTTAAATGTAAAGTAGACAAAGCCTACTTTGCAAAATGTCACCAGATGACATCATGTGCTAATTAGCAAATTCATGATGTCATATTTGTATTCTGTCTAGTGCCAGCAGTTTACAACTGTTTTACTTCTCTCCTGCTCTCTTGTGCACAACCTCCGTCTGGGTTTAAAAGTATGTGTGCTAGAGTGTACTAAAAGTCACTAAATCTGGTGACAAGAAAGTATTTTGGATGACTTCCTAAGGGCTTAAAGCCCTTCCCAACTGCTCACCCTTGAAGGGGCAATGTTTCAAAGCCCATTTGTTGTGCTTTTTCTTCATGTCCAACCAGCATGGCAACACTTATGCCAGCTTGCCCCTACACACTCACAGACAGGTGCCCATGCCAAGCAGGGACATTCTGGGACAAGACAGCCACACCAGTGTGCCATTAGTTCCCTTGTTAATGACTGCTGTTTTCACTCTTTTTCATCTTGTTTTTCCACACAGACCACCTTTTCCGTTTTCTCAAGCCATAATTGCAATTTGTGTGAGATAAGCTAATTTTACAACACAGAACACCTGTATTCATCTCCATATTAATCGAAAACAGGAAGTATAAATCCCAATTTGGCAGCAGCTGTTGTCATGTTAGATGTACCTTCAGGGAGAAGTTTGTCTTTGGCACATTAAAATATCACAGTATTCCCAGTATTACTTCTGCAGAACACAGCACTGCTCTGTTCCAAATCAGATATCATAATTATGGATATCAACATATAAAGTTCACTGTAATATTACTACATATGGCAACTCTTGCTTAAGAAATAAGTATATGTTACGCAATGTTGTGAGTATATGTTGTGAGTATATTTTAAGGCAAAATGTTGATCAGCTTTGCAAAATCATGATCACCATTCATATACCTGAATTTATTACTTCAAGGTACTTCAAAAATGAGAGATTATTGCAAGAACCTCTAGAAATGTAAGGGAACTTCCAAAAATCAGTGAATCAACATTCTCCTTCATCCACTCTCTTATTTCCATTTCTCTCTAGCCTGAGAGCTGGAACCTGTTGTAGGGTCATCCAGCACAAAGCTGAGAATGTTGTAGGGGGATCACCCTCATTGCTTAAAAAAATTACAGAGCATCACTCTAATGAACTCAAGATAATCCAAATTACTGACAGAGAGCAAAATGAGCTTAAAACCATGCTCGTCCAACATGAGCTCAGCCATTATATTCCATTAGTGATGTGACATTGAAATACACCACATATTCAGTCTTGTGCTAGGATGGGTCAAAAGGGGTTAGCACTCTTGAAACTGCCGATACACTCACCTGTGACAGTCCTTTATGAATGAGATAAAATAAAGAAAGTATCTCAGGAACCCAGAAAGCTGACTTTGCTCTGAACGTCCCTGGAGACCAAGTCTCAGAGTTGTCTATCAGCGACTTGAAAGGAAAAGAGAAATGTATTAGTGTGGGCTATTGTGCTGCCGTTGTCATTGACTGATCAGGTCCATTTAATGGGTTTTCACAAAGAATGAAAGCATCTCAATGGATAAAACAGAGACAGCCTTCCTGACAAACAAGGAGTCCACCGAATATTCATGGAGGATCTGCCGAGGAAAGATTAATGTATTAGAAATTAAAATGGGGGCTGAGACATTATGATCTTGGCCAGACCCATGTCACCCACGTTTGTGCTAGCACCTGAAGTCAGCATGCCATCACTGCCAAGGTGTAGAGAAATCATTAAATGGCCCACTATTGTGTGAGGAGAATAATCTTACTCCACCCCAGCCCAGCTGACAATGAATAATTCCAGATTCATTTGCAATGTTAACAGCACCTATCAAAGCCATCCGTGGTGTTATGATAAGAGCAGCAAATATGCATTTCAACAGTTGGAACAGACGCCACCTCACTGATATTTCAAAGGACACCTGTCATTCATCTGAAAGACCTGTCATTCGGTGTCTGGCAGTGGAGTCAGGAAGAGAGACGCAAAGATAATCTTGACTTCCCTCACCCTTTTTTCCCTTTTTTCTTACACACTCCCTTATGTTTTCTGCCTTTATCATAAACCAGAGCAGCATTTGCGCTGGACTGACATTTATTTAGTGTGAGAAATGGATGAGTTTAGAGAAAAACAGGGAATCTACTCTCTTAGATGGTGCTGGTTCACTCTTCAGCCAGTTTACAGCTGTTTCAAACATGCTATGGTAAATATGAGATCGGATTAAATGTCATTATGTATGATACAGTGAGGCATCTATCTGAGCTCAAAGGTGACATTGACAAGTCATATATAAAAAGGAGGTGGCTGGCAGACTATGGGCAACTTATAGATATTCCACCCTCTAAAGGTTTCCTTCTATAACATACATGAGTAACTAAAATTACATCCTACAGCAGATCAGTCCACTTCCAAACTATATCACTATACAGACTGTTATGATAAAATAGGTTTCTCTAGGTTTCTTTCTAACTTGACAGTTGTTCTAAAATCATGTCCAAACAGGTCATTTAGTGGTGTTTTACTAGTGCTCATACTGAGAATTAAGAACAAACATGCATATTGTGTTGTCAACCACCCACAACACGTTAGCATTGCTGGAGTAAGGTTTTCATAAAAAGCACCATTCAGAATCTCATCATAGAATTAGTTTTGAAGCTCTTTTCAATTCTCTGTTAAAAGCAGCATTAAAGCATTGTTACATTATAGACTTGAATAATTTTAAGTCTATTATATGATGTGCACTTACGCTATATACTTCTGTGCACTAAAAAAAGTATTCCAGTTTTCTTGAAATCTGCTCATGGCTTCTAAAGATTTATGGGTCCAGTTTGCCACCAGCAGCACCTGGCATTTACACTCCAATGCAGTCAGCATGCTTTGGGTTTTGGCCCAGTCATTGTGGCCCTACCAGCCTGTCCACAGGCTCCTTTCACAGTGAAAGATGGGCTGGTCAGAACATGTTTGAGGTGCTGTGCTGAAACATGATCACACGCTTGGAAAAACACAGACAAATTTTTTGAAGACACAAATTGTGATGATAGTAAAGGAAGAGAACCTTGTGAAAAACATCACAAGCTACACAATCTTAATAATAATTGTTTCTTCTAAATCGCAACGAGAGCTTCTAAGATTTCAGTAATGTCATGTAAATGTATGTAAGACAGTACTAAAGATACACCCGTATTATGGGGGAACTGGAAGAATTATATAAAATTTCTATATAGCTGTAACTCTAAAGATATATTCATACATTTGTTCAAGTGTGTTGATAGACAAGCTTTTAATGTTTCCATATTTGCCTAATAAACATGCTTAATGTAATAACTCAGATTTTTAGTTACTATAATTAATATTGTGACTTTTGAATTAATTTTGACTAGGATTTTAGAGATATAAGGTTTTTGCAAAAACACATAACTTTTGAAAACGCTGTCCAAAATTTGTTTCATTATTATCTTTCATGTATGCCGATTCTAACAATATTTCAGTTGTCATTTTTCATCCATGTGCCTCTCCACCATACTTAAGTAAATGAGAAAATTAGTTTTTTTGCTACTCCTACAAATGTTGTCCAATTTTATCCAAAATCCAATCAGATGATCTTTGGACAGAGCCCTACCGAAATAACTGAACAGATTTTTGATATTCACTACCATTCCCTAGAAATATTTATCCAAAGCTGAACATGCCTGTGCCTGTTTTTTTATGCTAGTTAGCTTAGCTTGCTAATTGGTTAGCATGCTAACCAGTTGCCATTCTTTTCAATGTAGCTCTTTGGCTATCAACATCCTAGGTAATGCTTCTCTGTGCTCAGCTCTCCCTGGCAGCTTCCAATGTGCATCAACTGAGTGGTAACTTCCCAAGCTGTGAGCCCAGAACTATTTACGATGTGGGTTCAAAACCAGTGTGGCAGGTCAACCCAGTCTCAAGGCAGTTCGTAATATAGTCATGAAATTATAATAATTATGGAATATGTTTGTTTAGCCCCCTTAGGAGTTTAATAAACTGCCTCTGTGCATATGCATGGTTTATAATAGCAAGTAGCTTACAGAATATAAAGCAATTAAAACAAGGATAAAATCTCCTGATTAAATGTTGAGTAATAGTGCATGAATATTAAAAATAATGAATAAGAAAAACGTGGCAGAGGGCACGAAGGAAATTTCCTATTGAAATACATTAGATGGAAAGTCGTTCTGAGTGACACGAACAAACTGTACACAGTTTTAATCTATCGATTGAATTGTTGTTCACTCTGTGTTTGTTCACATCCAAACTTCTGTTTATTGTTAACCTGTTTGTTCTATACATATGTTCTATTGCTGGTGTTTTTGTTCTTTTGGCTTTGCATTGCGCTTTAAGCCCCTTCAAAAACCTTTACATCACTGCTTGCAGCTATATTTATAGTTTGTCATTCTTGGTCAGTATAAGACTACTTAAAATATGGCCACCTGAAAATAAAAAGACTAATCCTAGTCACAAATTAGTGTCTATAATTAAGTCCTTGAGAAACATAATTCAGCTAAATCACTGAAAACAGCACATTCAGTCTATAATGAGCTAATTTCAATTTGCTGCACTTAAATTATTGTGGTCAGACTCACTCCTTATTGGGAGACGTGGTACACATTGCAGCCTATTTGAATCAATTAAAATTAGCATTTGGATCTGTCAACACATAAGGGAATTGTGCTGTAATGATTAGGGATGTGTGCTAAGTTTTGTAACCAACTTGTTGACTAGTCTAAAAGAGAAGGTTTCTAAAAGAAACCTCAGAAGACAGTCAAAAATGAGAATCAAACAGTCAAATCCCATAATTATGAACACAAATAACATAAAATCAGCTTTTGACAAACTTCACATATTCACATAAGCTATATACCCATAAATATTTTTTTCTTTCAAATCAAAATACTCTCACACTTTGCTCCTCTTTCTAGTTGCCACATTACAAACAATGTATTATTTTTACTAATGTTTTTTTGTATTAAGTAATAAAAACATTTAAAAGTATTATTTTGAATGTTATTGAAGGTTATAAGAATTTCACTCAATTATCTCTTTAATTCTGTAACATTTTTTAAATAAAATTTTCTTATCAAAAGCTACACTTGTTGATGCGTTTCCTAATGCTAATGAGAATGTTCTTTGTTCAAGCATGTTGAACAAAGAACGCTGTTCAACATGTGAAGCGTGTGTCAAACATACCAAAAACTAAAATAATAATAATTAATTTACGTGAAACAAACGCATCTTAGGTTTCTTTTAGGTTGTCTTTAGAGACAAATTTGTGTTTTTGTGTGTTCGTGTTCTAAGCAATAGCTAGTTTTTCAAAGTAAAGAGGAGAAATAAAATTAAATCAAATAAAGGGCATATGTGAAGTATTTTTCTTTGAGATGTGTGATGCCTTGTTCACAGCTCAAATCTAAGGATGATCGTGTCCTGAGTGCGCTCCAGCACTGATTGTGGTTCGGCAGGCATACCAAACTGACCTGCTGAATGATTTGAGCACTAGTGGAGAGATTAATAAGGAGACATTTTTGAAGCTGTGCCATGCCACAGACCCTTTGTGTGACCAAGCAAATGCCCCATGCCATCAGCATTTGTATGGCTGCTATGGTCACCAGGGAGGCACAAGGTACAAGGTGTTCCTCCTTGATGCCCCTGTGTCCCCCCCTGGCCTATTTAGCGAAACTGTAACCCTGTCGTCAGTTGGCTCAGAGGCCCAAAAGACATTCTGAGGCCTTTGACATTTCTCCCCTGCCAAGCTCAAGGGTCACCCACACAGATGCTCAAGAAAAAAACAGGCCAGAGGTTCCTGATTGTGGCTAAAAAAAAGTCCAGATGCCAGTGCACCGTGGGTGTACTCACCCCAGGAAGGGGTGCAAAATATCTCAACAATGAAAACCTCTTTCCTGGCACCCACAGGTTATTGTTGTACTCTGTCACCACCTGAGCAGAAGGCAGCAATTTCCAGCGGAATGTTACAAGTTTAGTGGCTCCCTGCTACATCTCTGCACACTGAACATCCAACACCCACCAGCACAGCAAAGTGTTAAAGTTAGCGTCCTCACATCTGGGAGTGTGGAAACTACTGCCAAACATCTCTTCTTGGCTCCTAAATACTCTAGGAAATAGTCACAGAATTTGTGCACCATCCTCTGCATTTCAATGGCATGGTTTCCACTACCATGAGACCAGAGCAGATGCACATCTTGACACAAGACTTGCAGACTCTTCTGGACAAAGGAGCTATAGAGCATGTTCCCCTCCCAGACAGAGAGTCAGGCTGTTACAGGCAGTGCTTTTTAGTTCCCAAGAAAGACGGAGGTTGCATCCCATTTTGGACTGTCGTGGTCTGAACTGTTTTCTCACAACCAAGACTAGTGTCTCAAATCCAATATGAAGATTGTTTTATTACAATCGATCTCAATGACACTTTTACATAGAGATCCTGCCACAACACCGGTAATTCCTGAGGTTCGCTTTGGGGGGCAAAGCCTATCAGTTCTTACTTTTGGCCTAGCCTTGTCACCCCACACATACACAAAATGCATGGATGCAGCCCTGGTGCTTTATTGACTCCAGAGCATCCACATTCTAAAATTATATAGACAACTGGCTGATTTTGGCCCAGTCTCAGGAGCTTGCGCTTTGGCATTGGCATGTCATCCTCACTCACCTCAAATCTCTGGGGTGGAGACTCAATGCCAAGAAGAGCTTTATCTCTCCTAGCCAGAGGACACATACTTATGGGTCATATGGGACTCGGTCGCTATATAGGAACAGTTGTCCCTGGCACGCGTCAAGTCCAACCTAAATGCCCTGAAAACAAGTAAGGCCATCAGGTAAGGCCAACAAATTACTTTCTATTATTTAAATTCAGTTTTATTGGACATGTATTCTGTTAACATGATAGGTATCATATTACAGGCAGGATGTGAGCCGTTTCATAAAACTCCAATAATGTATAAACAGAGATTCATAAAATCATGGAAATTCATAAAATCATCATTGCTATGATATTGACAACTCTCAGAAGCAGCTGATGCTTTATTTTTGGTTAATTTAGCCACTGTATCAAAAAAATATCTAGGGTTGTGTTTTATTTTCTTTTAAAAGTTTTAAAAGTAGGCTGATCTAAAGCTTTTTACAACCTTTCTGTAAATTGAAACACTCTTCACGATGATACCATAGGAGCTCCTGTACATGAGACCATTTCAGTTGTTGTTCAGAGCCAGTGGAATTTCATCTATTGATAAATGCAGTAAAATAGTTAGGCTGACAGTGAAGTTTTCAGAATTACAAAAACACATTCAAACATGACTCGGGGATAGTAAGCGTGATAAGGCTTTTGAGCAGATTTTGCATGCAACTAGGTCCATACATTATTCAGTTCTGGTAACAGATCCTCCGCAGCAGGGAAATGTGTGATATGTGTGTGTGAGATGACAAAGTCACAGGACAAAACACTGCTCTTGCATTACAAGTAGAGTTTCAAACAGGTTTTCCTTACAGTGATGCAACCACTGGTGAGACACCTATTAAAAGTACTCTAGTTCTTGGAGATTTTATTATACAAATGTGAAAATAGAGGCACCAACCACCTTAGTCATATGTGTACTGGGAGCACCAGACATCAAATTTAAACATTAAATCAAAAGGTAAATCTAGTAAGGTAATAATACATTATCTGTTGGCACAAATAAGGTTAATCTCTGCTAGTCCGCTATAATATCACAGAGGTGTGTGAACTTGCTAATGTGATATACCGCCCTGCTTATGTGGTGACAAAATTAATAGCAGATTATCATCACTAAATGACTGGATGTCTAAAATAATAATAAGGTTTTCAAAATAATAGAGGTTTCATAGATACTGGAAAAGTTGTTGGGGTGGACTTGACCTGTTAAAAAAAGATGGCTTCCTCCCCTTTCGCCTTGAAATATGACACATAGTTTTGTTATTTATACTGGTAATACTTGGCTAACTGGGACCCAGGTCAGGACACAGAAAGACTGGCTTAACCAACCAGGTCTGATTCCATTACGTACACATAAACCACTGAGATGGGTATGAGTTTTGGCATACAATGACAGGTATTTCTGATGCATGTTCATTTCTTCAAATGGTTGAAATGTGTTGTAGTTATTATCAAGTGAGTCAGTTTTATATTCATAAACTGATTACAATCTTAGTATCACTAATTAGATTTAGTAATATACATCTTATAATAACAAATAAAAAGTGCATAATAATGCATAGTACTTTGTATTCTGTATTCTCTGCTATATACATACATTACATACAGTACATATTTCATAATTGTCCTATTTTCTGTTTTTTATATTGTATGTAAAGTGGCTTTAAAACAATGCAACATTGTAAAAAATTCATTTAAATAAATGTATTCAAATGTACACAATGAATGATCATATGATCGAATGAATGAATGAATGAATGAATGAATGTTCCAAAAACAGTCCCTGTTAGCTGAGAACAAAACATGTTTTATTACAAATTGCATTCTTACAACAAAAAAAACAAGACAAGGAGATTTTCAAACATGGGGAAACATTACTATATACATATATATTATGTATTAATACATATTTGAAGTGTTATATCATAACTGAAGTTTAAACTTAAGCATTGCTATGAGGATACTGACTGATACTTAAATTACATGGCTTGTTGAGCAGTGGTGTGCTCTTACGTTTCTAAATTTCACCTGTTGGATGATAAAACAGGTTAAATAAACTTTAAAAAACTTTCACTGATCAAGGGTTAGAGCCATATCACATTGACAAGTTTTCTCAGCAAACTTAATTTAGTTTTTACTATTTGTGTCCAAATTCCTTTGCTTTTAGGAAGTTTGGGTAGTTTAGGAAATGTTGGTATGAAAATAGTTTGGCAATATGGAACTGCACAGAGCTGGCAGCACACAGATGCAGCAGCCCTTTTGTTGCAGTGTGATTGTTTGTGATGTGTGCTGAGAGCAGATATTGTTGTGCAGTGGGGCACAGCAGGGCAAGCATCTATTGTTCAGGCTGGGTTTTAAAACACAAGGCTGGTTATCAATAACACACAGCCTCTTTTCAAGCCGTCTTCTGTGACTGACAACCTAGCACACCTCACTTTCAAACTAATAAGTGTTTAAGGATTCCTACACTGTTTAATGAAAGCATGCATGCCTTCCTTTATGTTTGTTTGTCAAGTCCTGCATGGGCATTCTCTCTCACACACTTAAATGTTCTGTGTTTGTGTATCACAGACTTTTTTATTTTTATTAGATTTTTTATACTTTTTTGTGTGTTATGTTCTTTATTCATTATTGTCTCTATTACATTTCTTCACTGTCTGACTCTGACTCTTAAAGTTGAGTCTGAAAAACCATTAAAGCCATTTAATGGCACAAAAACCATATGTGCCATTAAACAGTCTGCGGTTTTATATATTGGGAGCTCTGCAGGATTAGGACCTAATTAACCCTGCAATCTCCATGTAACAGCGAAAATGAGCATAGGTGGCTGACTGCGGTCCTGTGGAGGAGCACATCAACCTGAAGGGGTAGATGCTGTCTGAATCCTGCACACTGTTTATACCTGTGGCATTAAAGGAAATGTGTAAGCCTAGGGCATTTTGTGGTATTTCAACAATTTGTCTGCTATGATCTGGACTACATCTAAGTCAGACTGGGGGGGTCTATAATAAACAGGATGGGAAAACTAAGAGAATGCAAGAAAGGGAGAAACAGAAACAGAGAAATATAAGGATAAAGACAAACAGAATGAATAGAGTGTAAGCAAGCGAAGTGACTTATATGTGACTTGCTTATTTCTGCATTAATGTAATGATGCATTGTTTTTTTTAGTCATGCAATTATTATTCCATAACTAGTGTTACAGTTGATACCAGTATGATGAAATCATGCATAATAGCTACTGAGAACAGTTTTCATACTTCTGAGAATTCTATAGTGAGATAGTACAACATTGAATCAAGGCTAGAAATTAAGGAACTGAGTCCAGGGAGTGAATTTCAAGAAGCAAAGTTTTAGTTTAACATACCATATGTTTACATTTTAGAGCTGGCATATACCTAAGGGGTTAATAAATTTTATAAATAAATTCTTAATTTTATTCCATAAATTAATCCATAAATCCACAAACCATTGTAAACTCATCCTCTTCCACAATGTAAAGGAGTTGTGGACAATATTAGCTAAAAAAA